>JBBPKO010000201.1:0-38226 GCA_038089295.1 Xerocomus amazonicus
ACGAAGCAGACAGATACTTTTCTAACATACTATCACTTCACCCAACGAACTGCATAGACACTTTCGTCAAGCGAAGCAAGGCACGAGTGATGATGAAGGCGTGGGAAGGTGCATTGGAGGATGCCGACGAGGTATGCTTGCATCTCATTGTCTCAGATCGTACGTCAACAGAGATCGCAGGTGATCAAACTAGACCCGTCATCACATGTAGGCTATGAGCAAAAACGTGTGGCTTTACATGGTGCGGAACACTATACGGAAGCGGTTGCAGCATATGATATAATGCTATCGAAACTCGAGGGATCTCCTGATGCACAAGTTCGTGGTCAGTCATTATGCTGATGTCAGCAATTATGTAGACTGATATGTATTCTAGGACTTCGCGCCCAGTATGTTGATGCCAGACCCATGATTCGGCATATCATCCATGGGACCATCTCCCCCATGCCAAGGGTCCTTATTGACACTACCACCGGTCACTTGCATGACAGGACGCAGCAAGCCAAGATATTCGAGGAACTCCCCATTTTTTACAAGCTCGTATCATCTATGACAAAGGTCGTGGATCGTGCCTGGATTCAACGGGAGGTGAAAGAGTTCTATCAATACGTTATGTTCTCACACAAGTGGGAATACGGGGAACCTCTTTTCAAGGATGCTGAGCACGTCGCAGTCTACGAGCTGGGAGAGTCACATGCAAATGCCAAACTGCAGAAATTCTGTTCGTTGTCTGGTTCACTCGGGTTTCGATGGGCATGGAGTGATACATGCTGCATCGACAAAGAGAATAATGTGATATTGCAGGAATCACTCGTCGCTATGTTTGCTTGGTATCGGGGTTCGTCCCTTACGATCATCTACCTCTACGATGTCTCATCGCAAGATGCCGGTGGTCTTCGGAGAAGTATATGGAATACCCGTGTCTGGACGTACCAGGAGTACGTTGCTGCTCGAAGGGTGCAGTTCTACACCTCGGACTGGAAACCCTACCTTGGATTGACACTGTCGAACCACAAAGACTCACCTACCATTCGAAGAGAAATGGAGCTGTCATACATTTCTGCAGAGCAGGTGGACCTACTTCAACCCGGTCTCGATAGGGTGCGCGAGAAACTTAGTCTAGCATCAACACGTGAAACGACGCTCGTGGAAGACATTGCATATTCGCTATTGGGGATATTCATGGCACCTATTTTACCCAATTATGGTGAAGGCACCCGGGCTGTTGGCCGGCTCCTGGAATACATTCTAGCAGGATCAGGCGATGTCACAATTCTTGCTTGGACCGGGACTGCAAACGATTACCACAGTTGTCTCCCGGTTAATTTATTTGTCTATGAAACCCCAGTTCCGCTGCACATTCCCTACATGGAGACCACCGACCTGGAAGAGAGAGTGACAGAATTACGCTCGTCGGTATCTGACCTCACTCTTGCTACGACTCTGTATGATCGGTTGGGCAGGCTTCCTCTAGCGACCCTCATTGCTCGTCGACTGCGACTTCCTTGCATTCGTTTTCCCATTTCCCGGATTGTCCATTCATCGGGGCCGGGTGCAGAGACGAAACTCCGCACATATCATCTGACGACACCCATGCTCGGGGACATTGAGATCAAGACAGCTAGGGAACTAGTTACAGGGAGGGAACACTGCCTTGTTCACCCCTGGATCCGCCCATTACTCGACCAAGAGTACTCGCGTGGTACTACTGATCTTGACAAGACGGCACATGCCCTCCGGCTGGTTGCACGTCTGAGACAACCGTTTGGTGCGATTTTGCTAGAGAAGGTATCACGGGTGGAGTTCAGGAGGGTTGCGGCCGACAGTTTTATCACGGCTCAGATTTGCGACGAGGTTCCGTTGACATACGTGATCGACAATATTGAGACGCTCGAAGTGCAGTAGTATCTGGGAATTTTGGACACGGTTGTGTTTTATTCAATGTGCATATCTCACATACATCACTGATACCTGCATCTATCATTTCCCTTTCTCAATTAGTGCGAGTCTCTGTCTATCGTTTCGTCTTTCTTTCGGTAGACATGAAATGAGCCTGCGATCCTTCCGAGGCGAGTTCATCCTGCATAACACATAACGATGCTATGACAGGCTATCGTAGCTGATTCCCCTAGTTCAATCTGTCCACTCCCAGTGGTGGCGGCCGTCCCAACAGCCAAACGCCTCAGAATATGACCTCTGAGCTCTACCCGGCTTCCAGTCTCACGCTGTCCGGAGGTCCTATCTGTTTCTCTTCATCCTGCGGTCTCAGGACTGTACAACCATGTTTCCACTACGTCGTTGACGGCGCTATAATGTTCCGTGAGTAAACGTGAGATCAAATCAGAAGACTGTGGCGCTCGGGATTTGTGGAATGGAGTCGGAGAGGCTGGCAGAGGGCCATGCCTTTGCAATCGTGTACATCCGAGTCGGTCTCACTCTTCGGTCGCTTATCCTGTCCACTGCGCTGGGTAAATCGAACTCCATAGAAACAACCAACCGCCAACACGTCCTCTAGTTTGGAGGCTAGTATCCAGCCAGAGACATGAACCCTGTGTCCTATGTGTGTCAGCTCATCGATGATTCCATCCGACAAGATGATAGAGACTCGAGACTCGGTCGTCCGGCATCGAACGGGGTTCTAGAGAAACATCACGTAACTGTTTGAAGGATAGCGATGCACAGCCAAAACGAGGTGATTGCGCGGAATGATGCCGTATCCCGAGGAAGGCGACACATTCTGGGCATTTATGAGGAGTCGACCACACATTCTTCTTTCCTACCCCTCAGCACGATGCCGAAATGGCTCCAGCGAGTAAAGAGTAGTGAGTGTGCAGGTCAATGGGCAGAGGAAAGATACTGACTAGACGAGAAGGATTAGCCCAACCACCTCAGAGTCACAAACGGGAAAGAAGCATCGAAATCGATTGCCAACATGATATATCTTCAGTTGCATTCCTCGTATATGACGAGCACGTTGTTGACGGTGACCATGAGGGCAAGATTCGATGTTGGCGTGTAGAAGATGGTGATGAAGTAGGGACTCCAATGGATGCGGGGAGCGAAGTCCTGAGCGTTGCGGCCTCTCAAGACGGAAAATGGATCGTTGCTGGGGCGGTGGACAGCCAAGTGACTGTGTGGAACGCGGAGAGACGCCAAAAAGTGACGAAATTCAAAGCGCACACTGGTGCAGTACTCGCCGTGGACATCTCGCCTGATTCAACGAAATTTGCGACCGGGTCATATGCCAGAAGTGTCGGTGTCTGGTCGCTAGGCTCTCCGACCACTGAGCGACTGCTCGACCTCACCCACAACGACGACGTTCGCGTAGTCAAATTTTCGCCAGACGGCTACCTTTTAGCTACTGGCTCCGGCCGCTCTACGGAGTCCACGAGTTTGGGTGGGGTCTACAACGACACTCTTCGTATCTACAACAGCCAGAATGGTTACCTCCTCGTTGACAAGCCCATCGCAACTCGATCCCTTGCTTGGGTGAGCGACAGCAAGCAGCTCTATGCCCTGTCGTTTGAAGGCGATATATACTGTCTCGATGTGCCTTCGGGGTCAACAATTTCCAAATGGCACGTTGGTGACGAAAATAGATGCACTTTTCTGTCAAGAAATAGCACGTTTATCACAGTTGGCAGCGCTGACTCGTCCGTGTCAATCTGGGATACTTCTTCACACCAGGAAATTCACTCTCGGATTAGCCATCCTTTTGGCGTCCGCTCCTTGGCGATCTCAGCAAACTACGACCTTATAGTTGGTGGAGGCTCGAAAGTTGCCCTGTGGAATCTATGTGATTTGCTCTCTGCTCCCTACATTGACGATGATGTAAGTGGATCAGCAGAAAGCTCATTCGTTATAAAAGTGGCTCATAAATCGTGCAACAGACAAAACGGGAAATCCAGCGCAATAGAGCTAATGTACACCGTAAAGAGACCGTTGAGGAACTTCGTACCCAGCTCGCGGACTGCAAACGGATAGCAAAAGAGAAGGAAGATGACTTGAAAGAGAACATCCAGTTGCTGCGTGCAGATCTTGTTGCACGGGATGCCAAGACTGGTGCGTCCCTGCTCGGTCCCGGCTCTAGTCTAACTCCTTTGCATCTATCAGCGGGCCTTGAGAACATAGTCGGACAACTCCGCACCGAACATGTCGAGCTCCAACGGAAAGCTGATGGTTTCGCGAATATCTTTCTTGCACACCAACAGAAACAACAGCGTGAAACGCTGTTTTCTCAAGGGCATGTTATCGATGCCGCGAAGTCTCTCCTCGGGATCACGAGGTCTGTGGGAAGCGACATGGATGCTGGTATGGTCATTATGGACTTGCTTTCTGGTAAGTTTCGCCATTATGGAGTAGGAACGAGTGTTCAATTACTACTCAGCCTTGACAAACAAATGTATGATCGCATTGGAGAAGATGGGAGACGAGGCGTCAGCTACCGGGAAATATAACGAAGGGCTTGCAGCCTATGTAATTGCGTTGTCTCTCGGCCCGTTGGTCCCGGATGCTCTATTAAACAAGTGGGCGCGCACAATGTCATTATATGGGTTGACATGCGAAGCATTGGATGATGCAAACGAAGTAGGCTCTACGTTGCATTTCAATTTTCAATGTTGACATTTGTCAGTTCAAGCTCCCGACGTTTGTTATTTACCGTGCGATATGTGACATTCTGGAAGCCGATGGTCGGCTCACGGACGCAATCTGGTGTTATTTACAAATGCCGGGCAAATCAATACAGGACACCAGTGTTGAGAATGAGCGTGCTAAATGGGAGTTTGGTGAGTGGTCCCCCCAAAGGCAATGGAGCTTCCCTAAGCTTCTGGCTATAGACTTTCGACGGCGATCGAGGGAGGGGGCAGAGAAACTTGCTGACGCTGCACTAACCTCTGAGAACTACGACGAAGTAGATAAATACTATTCGAACATACTATCACTCGACCCAACGAACCGCATAGACATTCTCGTCAAGCGAAGCAAGGCACGAGTGGTGATGAGGGTGTGGGAAGGTGCATTGGAGGATGCCGAAGAGGTATGCTTGCATCTCATTGCCCCAGATCATACGTCGACAGAGATCGCAGGTGATCAAACTAGACCCGTCATCACATGTAGGCTATGAGCGAAAACGTGCAGCTTTACATGGGGCGGAACGCTTCACGGAAGCGGTTGCAGCATATGATATAATGCTATCGAAACTCGAGGGATCTCCTGATGCACAAGTTCGTGGTCAGTCATTATGCCGATATCAGCAATTATGTAGACTGATATATATTCTAGGACTTCGCTCCCAGTATGTTGATGCCAGACCCACGATTCGGCATGTCATCCATAGGACCATCTCCCCCATGCCAAGGATCCTTATTGACACTACCATCGGTCACTTGCATGACAGGACGCAGCAAGCCAAGATATTCGAGGAACTCCCCATATTTTACAAGCTCGTATCGTCCATGACAAGGGTTGTTGACTATGCTTGGATTCGACGAGAGGTGGAGGAGTTCTATCAATACGTTATGTTCTCACACAAGTGGGAATACGGGGAACCTCTTTTCAAGGATGCTGAGCACGTCGCAGTCTACAACCTGGGGGAGTCACATGCAAATGTCAAATTGCAGAAATTCTGCTCGTTATCTGGTTCTCTCGGGTTTCGATGGGCATGGAGTGATACATGCTGCATCGATAAAGAGAATAATGTGACATTGCAAGAATCACTCGTCGCTATGTTTGCTTGGTATCGGGGTTCATCCCTTACGATCATCTACCTTTACGATGTCTCTTCGCTGTCGCAGGAAGTGGATGGTCTTCGGAGAAGCATATGGAATACCCGTGTCTGGACGTACCAGGAGTACGTTGCTGCTAACAGGGTGCAGTTCTACACCTCGGACTGGAAACCCTATCTTGGGTTGACACTGTCGAACCACAAAGACTCGCCTATCATTCGGAGAGAAATGGAGCTGTCACACATTTCCGCAGAGCAGGTGGACTTGCTTCAACCTGGTCTCGACAGGGTGCGCGAGAAATTATGTCTAGCATCGACACGTGAAACGACACTCGTAGAAGATATTGCATATTCGCTATTGGGAATATTCATGGCACCCATTTTACCCAATTATGGTGAGGGTACTCGCGCTGTTGGCCGACTCCTGGAATATGTTCTAGCCGGGTCGGGGGATGTGACGATTCTTGCTTGGACCGGGACTGCAAATGATTACCACAGTTGTCTCCCGGTTAATTTATCTGTCTATGAAACCCCAGTCCCGCCGCACATTTCTTACATGGAGACTACTGACCTGGAAGAGAGAGTGACAAAATTACGCTCGTCGATATCTGACCTTATTCCTGCTACGACTCTGTATGATCGGTTGAGCGGACTTCCTCTAGCGACCCTCATTTCCCGTCGGCTGCGACTTCCTTGCATTCGTTTTCACGTCACCTTTATTGTCCATCCATCGGAACCAGACGCAGATGGGAAACTCCACAGATATCAGCTGATGACACCCGTCCTTGGGGATACTGAGATCAAGACAGCCGGGGAGTTAGCTACAGGGAAGGAATATTGCCTTGTTCACCCCTGGATTCGCCCATTACTCGACCAAGAGTACTCACGCGGTACTGCTGGTCTTGACAAGACTGCGCATGCACTCCGACTGGTTGCACGTCTGAGACAGCCGTTTGGCGCGATTTTACTGGAGAAGGTGTCAAGGGTAGAATATAGGAGGGTTGCAACTGACAGTTGTATCATGGCTCAGATTCGGGACGAGGTTCCGTTGACGGATGTGATCGACAATATTGAAGCGCTCGAAGTGCAGTAGCCTCGGGACTTTTGGACATGGTTGAGTTTTGTTCAATATGCACATCTTACGTACCCAAATCCGCTATTTTCCTTTCTCTATGAGTGCAAGTTTCTATCTATCATCTTGTCGTTGGAAGGGGCACAAATGCCTCGGCGCTTGAGTGGGAAGGTGGTGGATCCCGTTACATTCGGACCTCTCATAAGTTGGAGCCATAACCCATACCCATTCTGGCCACTCTGGTGGCCAAACCGTCAATCTAACAGGACGTGTCTTATAGGGAACGTAGGCAGTTAAAATGACATACTTCATATTATTCACTGAGGCTGTGGTATAAATTTGAGTCTGTTAAGAGCCGGAGGTCCCTGGAGGGGTATGGGTTATGAGAGGTTCGACTGTAGTCTCATGCCATGTATACATGTCGCTCGTATGAAAGGCTTTTTCATCTTTTCTTTGTAATCACATTACCTGTAGCTATTTCACATTATCACCTGTTCATCAGTCACAGAATATTACAGAACATTCTTTTAATTTCTGTTACATTGTGGACAACACATGTAGCATAGCCTTAGTAGGTATATAAGCTGTAGTATAGTCATCCTGTAACTCTAGTTTTGGTACTTTGAATCCATACTGCATTGCAAAGCCTCTCTTCATGTGCTAAGTAGTGTGATCCCTGTCATTGTAACTATTGTATTATGTGGCCACTTTTCTCTCATGCTCCTCCTCAGCTCTTGTTTCTTTCCTGTCACATTGCTCTTTCAGTATACATGAAGTAGTTCATGATCTTCCAGGGGAGAATCCATCCCATGAACCATAAAGCACAATACACTGACATGTTCACACCTCACACACATGACACAACCTGGTTGTAAAATAGATGGTACAGTACACTATCTCATAATGCATGAGGTCATAATGTATAATTCTCATACTGGATAGGATTTTTTGGATCCCACTATGGGACAGTGTGAAATGGAGTGATAATGTATCACCTTTGGTGAGTGATTATGCATTATGGCAGGGCTTGGAGCTGGTCTCAGAGTAGGTTATTCAAGAGTGCCAGTACTGGTCACATCAGTCTGATGAGACATTATAAAGCACTTGTTATATCATTCAGTAGCATGACACATCCAATCCCTCTTTACTATGCCTGCTAAAAAGCATAAACCTTTTGGTATATCTCCACCTTGTACATCGTGAACAGCACACACAGCCAGCACAAAAGAATCACACACTCTGTGATTGGCTTATAGTCTCTGCATTCATAGACACACATCTGATGACATCACAAAAAGATGTCATCAAATATTTTTTTGAGGTGCTGACTCTCTGACTTATGGATGCATGATACAGAATTGGATCTCCCACTCAATTTATTAGCTCAGCTGTCAGTTTCGTCAGTTTCGAGCTTATCCTCACCAGCAAGAGCTTTTACAGGCCACTCTGTGTTTATTCTTCGCTCGCATACCTCTCCACATTTTAGGTTTAGTGTTTTAGTACTTAGCACGCTCAGTGTCACTGACACAATGGTCACACCACGTGACATATGGCATACTGCATATATCTCATAATGCATCGATTTCTTCGTTTCCCGACAGCGTGCAGTATGAGATAGTGTATTGTAGATGCTGGGAACATTGCCCACCTTGTATATTCCATCAGCGCTCTCTCACTATCGGGTATCGGTTTCTCCGTTCCGGTGACGCCCAGAAATAAGGTACAACACAGCTTGAACGGGGATTGCTGTGAAATGCTGTATTCTCAGTTCTGATAAAGGGCTTTTTGTTTTCCGAACGTTTATGAGGGGACGCTCGCGCATTCTCTTGATCAGGGCCGCAACATGGCGAGAATTTTCCCGTGGAGGAATCGGAGTAGTAAGTATTCAAGATAGTTGAGAGAAAGGTACTTAAAACAAGACAAGAACCAGCCTGGTCGGCGCCTTCCAGTTCGAACCGACTTCGGGAGGAAGCGACAAAAGCTGAACGCAAGAAACGTGACGAGGCTAAAGGTGCTATCAGCATCATGGAGCACAAACAGGACGCACTACTCAAAATCGTCTGTTCGGATAGCCCATCAGAGTCGGTCGTGTTTGCCTCCAGTGGGGAGCATATGATCAGCAGTCATCGCGATGGGAGGATCAGACGCTGGCATGTAGAAGACGGGCAAGAGATTGGGACACCAATGGACGTCGGAAATTCTCCCTTCCGCATGGCAGTCTCACAGGACGAGCGGTGTGTTGTGGTTGGGACGGATGGTGGGCGAGTGACAGTGTGGAATGTTCCAAAGAGTCCCAAGAAAGTGGTAGAATTCAAAGCCCACAACTTTGCGGTGTTCACGTTGGACATCTCAGCGGATGCGACAAAAATCGCGACCGGATCGTATGACAGGACCGCTCGTGTCTGGTCACGCTCGACTGGCCAACAACTGCTCAACTTAGTCCACAACGATGATGTCCGCACCGTCAAGTTTTCGCCAGATGGCTCTCTCTTGGCTACTGGCTCCGGTCGTCATGTTGCCGGAACCTTGGTCCACAACGATGATGTCCGCAGCGTCAAATTTTCACCGGATAACCCTCCCTTGGCTACTGGCTTCAGGATTCATGCTGAACCTTCCCACTCCACATCCTACGCAGCGTCGGTCGGTTCCGCTCTTCGCATCTATGATAGCCAGAATGGCCGCCTCGTCGTTGATGTTGCAATTGGGACTCGATGCCTTGAGTGGCTCGGAGACAGCAAGAAACTTTATGCTTTGTCTTTCGATGGCAGCATCTACTGTCTTCGTGCATCCTCAGGGGGGATACTTTCTCAGTGGCGCATTCCCGGTAACGAACCACCCAAGTACATTTCCCTGTCTGGCAATGGCGCGTTTATCGCAGCTGGAACGAGTTCATCAGTCTCGTTCTGGGGCACTTCCACACACAATCAAATTGGCTCTGTCATTCGCACTCGCGGTCTTATCAGTTCCATGGCAATCTCAGCGACTAACGACCTTGTTATCAATGAACGCCTAGAAATAACCCTGTGGAGTCTACGCGACATGCTTCCCACCCGCTACATTGACGGGCATGTGAGTGGATGTGAATCGAGACCTCAATGATGTCTTCCTTACACGTTGTTCCATTGACAAGAGACAGGAAAAACTTCAAATCCGATTCAAAAGTACCGAAGCGCAACTAAAAGCGACCATTGAAGAGCTCCATACCCAGCTCGCAGACTCCAAACGCGCGGCAGAACAGAAGGATAAGATCATCGAGTCTCTTCGCGCAGATCTTATTCTACACAACACCGCGTCGAGTGCGTTCTCTGTTGATCGTCGCTAGAGCGTGTCTCACATCGGTCCCTGACCATCCACGTTGACCAGTGGATCGTGAGAAGATCCTTGAAAGCCTCTCCAGCCAACTTGCCAGTTCCCAAGCGAGAGCTGAAAGTCTCACAAAGATCCTTCATGTGCATCGACAGAAACATCGTTGCGAGACGCTGTTTGCCCGGCGCCATGTACTTGAGGCTGCGAAGTGTCTTTTCGAGATCACATGTACCATTGATGACGACATAAAAGCCGACGTGATCATCGTTGACTGGCTCTCTGGCGAGTGTCATGATCATAGAGAATATAAGAATGATTAACGATTATCTTCAGGCTTTACCAAGAAGTGCATTAGTGAGCTGGAAAAGGTCGGAGACGAGGCGTCGACCAAGAAGCAAGATGACGCACTCGCTGCCTACACTGCCGCGCTTCTGCTCATTCCGCCTAGACCGATTGCTCTGTTAACCAAGTGGGCGAGCGCGACGTTACTTCATGGACCTACGAACGAGGTGCTGAACCGTGCAAACCAGGTATACTTTTACGTAACTACCTGGTTAAAGATGATCATGTCCCCTCCGCTCAGTTCCGATTTCCGCGGTTTATTATCTACCGCGCAATTTGTGACGTTCTTGAAGGCAGTGGTCGTGAAGAGGAAGCAGTCTATTCTTTTCTACAAATGCCAAGCGAACCCGCACGAGACAAGACTAGTCAACATGATCGGACGCAATGGGAACTTGGTGAGTAATTTTCCAGGGACGTTGCTATAATTTGTATGAGCATTTCGCCAGATTTTCGAAGACGACACAGAGAGAGACTGAGGAACCTTGCCGACATCGCATTGAACTCTCGAGACTACAAAAAAGCAGAAAAACACTTCTCAACTATATTGTCACTCGATCCTTCGGTCCGCGTGGACATTCTGCTGAGGCGGGGCATGGCGCGAGCGATGATGAAGGCGTGGGGGGATGCAGTGGACGATGCGGACGAGGTATGTTGTGTTCTTCATCATTACATGACGTCAATACAGTCTACAGGTGATCAAACTCGACCCATCATCCCATTTTGGATACGAGCGGAAACATGCAGCATTACATGGGGCAAACCGCTATGCAGAGGCCGTGGACGCCTTTGATACAATGCTTTCAAAACTCGAAGAGTCTTCCGATGCACGCATTCGCGGTAAGCTAAGCTGTTGATATCTTCTGTCGACTGACATTAGTTATAGAACTTCGGTCTCGGTACACTGATGCGAGACCTAAGATTCGAAATATAATCGACACAATAACCTCTCAGTTGCCACGAATACTCATCGACACTACCACAGGTCGTCTACATGACAGGGCTCAGCAAGTCGAAATATTCGAGTCACTCCCAACTTATAGCAAACTCGTATCGTCGATGACGAGAGGAGTGGATGATGCGTTGATTTGGAGAAAAGTAAAGGAATTCTACAGATACGTGATGCTTTCGCATAAGTGGGAGCATGGCGAACCTCTTTTCGGGGAATTGGGCCTTGTCACGGTCTACGGACTCAAATCATCTCGTGCAAACATCAAACTACAGTCATTTTGCTTGCTCGCGCGTTCTCTCGGGCTCCGGTGGGCATGGAGCGATACGTGTTGCATCGATAAAGAAAATCACGTAACATTGCAAGAGTCGCTAGTCGCTATGTTCGCCTGGCATCGCGATTCAACCCTCACGATAATCTACCTCTGCGATGTCTCGTCGTTGTCCAAGGAACCCGACGCCCTCCGGCGGAGTATCTGGAATACCCGGGTCTGGACATACCAGGAGTACGTCGCCGCTAAGAGGGTCCAATTCTACACGTCGGACTGGAAACCCTACCTGGGATTGAAACTGTCGAATCACAAAGACTCACCTATGATCCGGAGAGAAATGGAACTGTCACATGTTTCCGCAGAGCAAGTAGCCGTACTTCAACCTGGTCTGGACCGCGTGCGGGAAAAACTGTATCTGGCGTCGACACGTAAAACAACACTCGTCGAAGACATTGCATATTCACTTCTAGGGATCCTCAATGCACCTATCACTGTCATTTATGGCGAAGGGACCCGGGCAGTCGGCCGGCTGCTGGAATACGTCCTCGCAGGATCAGGGGACGTGACAATTCTTGCCTGGACTGGAACTGCAAACAACTATCACAGTTGTCTCCCCATGGATCTAACCGTCTACAACCTGCTCATTCCGTCCCATATTCCACGTGTAAAGACAGCCGATCTGAATCGGCTGGTAATGGAGTTACATTCCTCCATACAAGATATCTCCCTCGCCACGACACTGTATGATCGGCTAAACGCGCTTCCCTCAGCGGCCATCACTTTATGTCGGCTGCGACTCCCCTGCATCCTTTTTCGGATCTCTAATGTTGTTCGCTTGTCTGAACCATATACAAGGACACAATCTCGCACGTATCACGTGACGACGGGCACGCTCGGAAATGTGGTCATCAAAACAACGAGCAATCTGGTTGCAGAGAGTAAGTACTGCCTCGTCCATCCCTGGATTCGTCCGCTGCTAGACCAGGAGTACTCGGGTGGCATAACTGGCATTGACAAGACGACGCGCGCACTTCGGTTGGTCGCTCGTCTTCGACAGCCATTTGGGGCGCTCTTGTTGAAAAAGGTGTCGCGGGTGGAATACAAGCGCGTTGCGGCGGACAGCTTGATCATGGTTCAGATTCGCACTGAGGTTTCGTTGAAGGACTTGGTGGATAGTGTCAAAATGATCGATGTACAGTAGTACCCGATGGGCATTCTTAATCATGACATTGACGGGGTTTAATCAAGCTTGGTCCTTGTGTACTTTGTTCACACATGGCTTCTAAGTAAGTCCGAGTTATTGTTTCGCTTTATCGGACACTGAACGTTACTTGGTAGGTAACAATGGCTTCGCGCTGTACGCAGATACCATGCTTGGTACGTTCATTCCTGGCGCACAAGCTTGTGGTTTTTGCAATGTATAACCGCAAAATCTATAGCATCTCGTGTCACACTTCTTGCTCTAGTCGTGAAGACCCAGGTGGCGCGAGGCAAGTCGATTCTTCAAAACGCTTTTCAAGAGCCAACCCTGTTGTTAATTGCGATTCGGGAGTTTCTTGATCAGCCTTGGCCGGGGTTAGATGTCACGGTGTCGTATTGCACCACACGCAATCAAATCCTCGATGTTTTGCTGTCACATTCGTTCCCAAGGCATCACACCTTGCCAGGTCGGCCAGGTCGGTTCTTCTTTACCGAATAGCCTCTCGATCGCGTCCCAGTCGTGCTTTCCGACAGACGTTTGCGTGATTTCATGTTGACTACTTGGAGGTGTAACCGTACTCATTCACTCGAGATGGGCAGTCGACGGTGATATGACGGGATATAGCCCCCAGTGATGTTGTAAAGCGGCTGGAACCATACTCGGTAGTCAAGCAAAGGGCCAGATATGGTAATCATCGTTAAACCAACACCTACCTTCGCACGGTTTCAGACCACGCTCAAAATCACGACAGAAGTATCGGGTGAATTTCTCACGGGTCCCGCGTTCTGGGTCTCGGTATGGTGGCAGCCAAGCTAGCTAGCCAAGAATCACCATCAACGTGGAGACAGGCACGCACCTTCTCGACGACGCTATCTGCATGGTTAACCTATCTCGATACCTACTAGATCCGTAGCTCATAGGTCTCGCGTTCTAGATGTCGTATGTGTCATACAACACGTACGTTTTCAGGACAGCTAAATCACGCTCAGTCGCTCTTCACATAAGCTTGGGCCTTTGGCACGGAGTCGTACGTCACGGGATGGGGTACGCATGAATATAAAATGTTCATAGACATCTGGACACGCACATGAATAGGGGGGATCATCGTATACGCCCATACGCTCTATGCTGATCGAGCGGCAGGTGGGTGAGGAGTTCAATATATGCGCCGTGCCGAGAACAGAGGTGCCTGGAACATATGCCAAACTTTCCAATCCCAAATGCCAATACGTACCACTCGCGATGCGAGTCTTCAGGACGCACGTGAACCTGGGTGCGATGGGATAGGCACGCAGCTGAACTCGCACGTTTAACCTTGTCCGGCTCGTCATCCCATACGCCACAAGACATTGAATGAGTTGTCGTAGACGGGAACGGCAGACACCTTGCAAGCGGAAACCGCGGCTTGAGGGAAAGATAGTTGGGGGCGTCGTGTCGCTACTTAAGCGCTGATGACGGTCAGAGGGAGAGAAGAGATGCTTGGCTTCTTTTTCTGTCTTCGTTTAGTATTCGGAATCGGCCGCGGACCTGACAAATGGTTTTTATTTTTATTTTGTTTTTTTATTTTTATTTTTTTACCCTGTTCTGATAGTGTGGTCGAGGAGGGCGTTGAATCATCGCTCGAACTCGAGAAACCAGTACATGGATTGTTGATTTGGCGCTTTTCTGGCACACTGTGAAATCATACGACTTTGCATGATACATTCTAGTTCGTACGCTATACTAGTGTTCCATGTGAATAACAAGTGTCAGTTGGAGCCTCCTGAACATAATATGAAGAAGCGGAAGAAAACTGGCATGACGGGCATGGAGAGTGCATGAGGAGTGTCATAAATACAACGCATGATAGCCCATTCGTGGCGATAATCAAAGGTAACGAGGTGTGGAATACAACCCAACCCAAACACAAAAGAATGCCGATGCGTCCTTCGTTTCCACGGGGAAAGCAAGAAGAAGAAAAAGAGAAGCAAGAAAGAAGATCAGACCATGACGAGTCTGCCCATTACATATGTGCCCCCGTTGACGAGGCCGAGGTTCATCACGTCCTTACCGCCAAGTCCGACAGCCGGTCCGGGCAACGTGCCCTTCCAGCCACACGGGTGGTATGGCAACAAGCTCACGTTCTCATCCCACGAGTTGCGTTCCTCGATCCACTCCTCCGTGGAAGGGTCTTTGTAGGCCGTCACGGGCGGAAGCGGCACAGAGGTCGGCTTGGTGCACTCCGCGGGGGTGATGTTAAAATCGACGAGGGACTGCGGGATCCATTGCGACGGCGACGGGGCGCGGCGGCGGCGTTTAGCGGCTTTGGGTGCGGACTGCGTTGGGGAGTCTGGAGGGGAGGCTGGGCCTGCCTCGCCGTCCCGGGTACGTTTCTGGGCTGACCGAGAGGTGGTGGCAGATGGGCTGTCTCCGCTGGAGGTAGAAACGCGGAGTGGGGTCGCATCGGACGAGGTGACGCTTGGCGATGTGCTGGTAATGGACGTATTGGGAGTGTTGGTAGTGCTGGTAGCCATTTGCGTAGGTCGGTTGGCAGCGTTGACAGGCTTGAGAATGCAACGTTTTACGTGGCGGTTGAGGTTGGATGCGACACCGAAGCGACGACCGCAAGTGTCACACACAAATGCTGAGATGAATGGGGTCAAGGGATGGATCGAATGAATATCAGGGAACACACCTTTTTCGCCGGTGTGAACGAGCAGGTGCTGGACAAAGGCAAGTGAGCGTCGGGTTTATAACCTGGAGATGACCGACCTTTCTGAGTGTGGAGGGTCTGTCAAACGATTTCTCGCACATCCAGCAACCGTGCTTCTTCTCGCGGGGACGGGGGCCACCGCCTTCCTGCTTGGATGTGCGGGAAGAGGAGGCACGGGAATTATTTGCGCATGCATTGCGGATGGATTGTGTGATGTCCGAATTCGTCGCGGAGGGCAGAGGAGGTACATGAGCGGTATCTGGCGGCAGGGCGGGCATCGGACAGGGATCGTATTGTAGTGGTTGTGGGAGGAGGAAGAGGGTGTCTGACCAGTCGCAGTGAGAATGACCGCCTGCGATCGTTCTGAAACTTGCCAGAGACGGGGGAACGTCGATGTCGCGGATGGGCGGGGATGAGTTCGGGGAGTCGTAGTAAATGGAAGATCGGTCGAGGAAGCGCGCGAATGGGTCCGCAGGAGGGTGAAGGTGATCCTGGAATGCGGAGTGCGGTTGAAACGCGGCCAACTGAGCTGCACTTGGAACTTGCATGACCGTGACGAGCGACGGGGGGAATAACGACACGGATTGCCTCAGAACGGGTCTTATATACGGCCGTCGTCGTCGTGCCCGTCGTTGAACTACTGAAAATTAGCATTCAAGTTCAGCGGCGTCGCGAGGTCAAGTCTCGCCCGTTCCTGCGTCCCCGAAGGTATCGAAGACTCGACACGCGCACCCCCTCTCTCGACCCAACTTCGGACATCGATCGTGATTTGATGAGCCAGATATGACCCACACAGAACCATTGCCGTCAATCGATCCAATTCATTCCACCCAATTCACGGCGGAACGGGGAATTCCTTCCCTGGTACACCCTGCCTCGTGCCTTGGCATCGGCCAGTTGTCGGACGTCGATTTCCCTTTCCGCGCGGAAAGCGAGGATTCTGTCAAGCCACACAAGGTCACCACGTTGAACGACGATCCCAGCATGTTGACCAAAAAATAAGAAAACATGTTCTACACATGGCTTCTGAGCAGGAGTGGGCACCAGAACCAGTGACTCTACCCGCCCTTCAATAGAAAGCGATCCAAACCAGAATCCAGCGCCTCGACAACTGTTTGTTCGTGTTAGATTCCAAGGCCTTTGCACAACACGTCCAAACAAACCTCTCGTCCACCAACCCTTTTCGCCACCTTTTCCGCCGCTTCCCAAATGCCAATTACGTCTGCGCAGAAAGCCGCCATAGAGGAAATTATCAATATTCTTGTTTCCATGACCCCGGCGCGTGGTAAACGTCAATTAGCTGCCATGTTCATGGAATTAGTCGACAGGGCTGACTGGCCCGAGTATTACGAGGTACTTTATTCAATCCACATCTTTACCTGCTTTAGAGGCAAACGCACCACGTACACACATAATTCATCCCTTTCGTTATCTTTTTTTCATCCCAGGTCATTCCCGAACCACGGTGCATCAATGGCGTGAGAGCCAGCGTGGAGAAAAACCGGTACAAGGATCCAATGAACGCATATACCGACCTTTCCCTCGTGTTCTGGAACGCCATATTCTACAACGAGCCAGGCAGCCAAATTTCATCAGATGCCGAAACCCTCAAAGTGAGTCATCGATGCCTCCCGTCTACGCGTTATCCGAGGACTACCACGGATGTCCAAGTCTCCTTCCACTTTTCCTTTCCCCCTTCTCTGGCACCTTCTCCTTTCTCCTCCCTTTCCTTTCCCTTGCTCTTCCCTCACAAATCCCGATCCGACAATGACCGCTTCCGTTTTCGTAGGCCGTGCTGGAGACTGAATGGCAGAAGCGTTCCGTGCTTCCAACACCACGCCACTCACCACCCCCTTCCTCTCCTCAAAAGGTTCACGGAACCCTTCCAGTTGCTCCGCCGCAGTCTGATTTGTCCCAATCCACCCATCTTACTACTAAACCCAGCACTAGGGCAGAGCCGCCCGCCGTACCGTCTGCAACCACGAGTACCACCACAAACGAGCCCCAAAAATCTGCGCCACAACGGGGCACACCATCCGTGCACCACTCTTCCCCCGAGATGATGGATGTGGACGTGCAAGGCATGTCCCCTGAACCGGATGGCCAGATAGATACGACGGCGGGTACCGGCGCCGGAGAAGATAGAGACGGAGATAACGAGACGATCGTCCGCCAACTCGAGAAAAGCTCACCCCGTTGGGAAGGGTTTGGGGATCTGGGATGGATGTCCGAGGCGACCCAGGTGTGTTCTTGTTGTTCCCTTCATGATGATATGCGCGTCGGGGCGTGCTTCTTTCCCCTTTACGCCATTCTGTGTTTTTTCTCACCCTTTTTTCGAATCGAACTCGTGAGCGTGCGTGAATAACATGGGTTATTACGCATATAGGAGCGACGATTGGAAATCGTGTTGGCGATCAAGAGCCACAAGGATGGCGCGTACGTCTTGGCGATGATCCTTGTATTTTATTTTGTGGCTGACCAGGTTGGCGAAATGAACCCATATTCTCCAGCGGAAATCGTTTGGCTGCTGCACTGGAAGCAGTCCCCGGGGAGCCAGCGTCGCCCCTTTTATCCCACCAGGTATGGCCATCCGATCGCCCTTTTTGTATTTGACACCATTCTTTCCACACCCAGTCACCCTTGTCTCTGCGCTTGATCGAGGTGTGTCCGCTGGTGTGCTGTTACCTGGGTTGGGGGGTACCAACCACAAGCGCATGTTGTAGGAACGTATCAAATCATCAGCTTACCCATCTGCCAAAGAGTTTGATCTCGACATGGTACGACTGTTTGAAAAAGGGCGCCGGTGGTACGAACCATGCACGGAACCTTATGGCCGCGTGCTTACACTCCAGGTAAGGCCGTCATGCCCGTCGTATGATTTGGATTGTGAATGATGATGTATGGATTGTCACCTCACGGCACACACTGCCTACGCATACACACTTTGGGAATGATTCACTAGCGACTCTACCAGGCACTCACGTCCCCCTCTCCACCCACTGGGCCCCCCTACGCGTCTCCCACCCACTTTGCCTCCATTCGTGCTGGTCCCGGCACCGCACGTCCCTTGCATGCCACAGCAGATGCTGACGGTGTGCCTGGAATCACCACCTTCCGCGTGTCGACCAAAGATCGCACTTTTGTTGACGAGGTACACTATAAGGGCTGGACGATACGTCTGGCAGATTGGCTCCACTTGAGTAATCCGGACGATCCGAGTCGGCCGATTGTTGGGCATGTATTCAAATGTTGGCTCTCAGACGAACCGTAGGTGGTCCTCTCCTTTCTTTTCTCTGCGGAATTCGTTCGCTCTTTCACGCCTTCACTTTTTTTCCCGTTCCCTCCTTGTTTTCACCCTTCTTGTTGTGAGACGCTGACCGCGTGGAACTGGGTCAGTGCAAAGAAGGGACAGCCTGGAGTGTCGATTTGCTGGTACTATCGACCCGAGCAGGTAAATCTAAATGCTCCGCATTGTTCTATTCTCACCTATACCGATGACGTAGACATTTCACCCAGCACATACTCAATTCATGGACAAGGAAGTTCTCAAAACGAGTATGTCATTTCACCGATGTGGATCCTTTCCGGTCTCTCAATAAACCCTCCCTATTTCCCTCTTTCGAAACATCAACAACACAATGGACTCGGTGAAACCCGGCACTGGCAAAACCAACGAATGATCAACTTTTTTGTTCGATAAAATGAAAATGAAAATGAAAATGAAAAGGCTTGTTCGCGGACCATCCTGTCGAAGATGTGCTCGAAAAGATTGCAGTGCAATTTACAGCCCGACATATCCGCGGACGTCCTCGTCCTCCATTTTGGTACCCGGGTTGGCCGCTCTATGTCTGCCACTCGCGGTACAACGAACGCGAGAGGGTGTTTGTTAAAATCAAAAACTGGGCGAGTTGTATCCCAGAGGAAGTGCGGAAGAAGGACGATTTCATGCCAATTTATGGGTTTGAGCGGTTGGTGTATCCGAGCAAAGTGCCGAGTCCGTTCGTTAGCGGGGCGGCCAAGGGACCTGGGGGGATTGGAGAGCCATTGGAGAAGGCGGAGGGCGAGAAAGTCGAGGGGGGTGGGACGGGGCGGAAACGGACGAGGCGGCAAGCTGTGGTGGAGGCCGCTGCTGCAGCTGCATCTGGCTCAGTCGGTTCGGGAACCGTACTGCAAAAAACGCCCATGGCGAGAAGCGCGACGCTGCCAGCGCCGTCCAAGGCGTTGCACGCCACGAGCGGCACCCTCGCCGGCGGTAGTGGCGCGACGGGCGACACGAAAGATCGCTCGATGTTGACCGCCGCGGGGATGTTGACGGTACCGCCGATCGTGGACAAGTTACCGGCGGAGACGAGTTGCGTGGTGTCTTGTCATTCCTTGTGGCCCGTGGTTGACGCCCTTATCCTTATAGCGGTTTATTTCGATCGGTCCCCGGACACAAACGAGGTGTTGTGGTTTGCGGCGGCGCCGATGAATGTTGCGCGAGCGCCAACCGCCAAGCACAGTCTCGCGTATTTGACATATCTAGCCAAAAAACGCAAGGAGGCGGAGGGGGAAATGAATGTGGACGAGGGCGATGGTGGCGGTGGCAAAGGCGTTGAAGGCAAAGAGCCCGCGGACGTGGATGGGATGGAAGAGGACAAAGGAAAGAGTGTGAAGAAGAGCCTTGGGCAGGAGCAGAGACGGTGGGTGGGTGTGCCGACGGCGAGCGAGATGATGCAGTCAGCGATGGACGTCGTTGATGCGTCAAGGGACGCGGTTTAATGTTTTTCCTTGTCTTTCTCCCGGGGGGATAGAGGCGCTTCTCGATCGGATGAGCGTCTCTTCCCTCCCACCCTGACTCGTCCCCCCCCCCTTTTTTTTTTATTTCTACTTTTGACTCGAATGCGTGGCGTCGAATATTTGTGTATGGTATAGCATCCCTGTGTTGGTACAGTGCTAGCAGTCGAATGGAAGTTTCGTGTTATGTACACACATTTGAGTGGGTAGTAAGATGCAGAGAAGTCACAAAGACTTGAATAGATCAATAAATACCAGATAAAGCTTGTGTCGAGGCTCTCGGCTGTGTAATGAGCAAAGTCGGCTGGGTGCTATGCATGCTCTTGGTCTACGGCGCAATCAATTGTGTCATTCATATTCTGGAACCCTCGGTAATGGGTGCCACCTTTTCAGTCGTGACATCCGCCCTTTGGTCATGTATGTACTCCCACTCTCCACAGCGACCTTGACATCCCAACAGCGATCGTATCCGAAAAGAAAAGAAAAAAAAAAGCATAACAAGCAGTCCGAGAAGTGAGGACGTGATCGGTCACTGGAAACCGGTAATTCAAAAGCGACTGTGAACGGCACTTCCGAGCAGCCTGGAAGAGCCAGTTCGGGATCTTGAACGGCAGTGCCATCGAATTGCTGTATCGTCTTTCCGAATTAAATGCTTCATATCATAAATAGACAAGTACGTATGGACCTAGAGTTCTGAGCCACGATCGATGAATGGATGACGATGCCCTCGGACGGGTTCAAGTCCTGACCGAGCTCTTGAGGCACGGCGAATTCGCGAAGTGGGGAGGGGGAGAGTGCACAGCCATTCAGGTAACGCCGTTGTGAACATGTCCTCGCTTGGGAAACGTTGCCCAGTGCTTCGGCGCCACAGCTTTATTCAAGTTTGTTCAATGAAACGGGAGGCGGTCCAGGTTGCGCGTCACGTTTGACGGGAAGAACTCCGTCGGGGTTTCGTCCAACAAGCGAACAGGGTTTTTTCCGTTATTTTTATTATTATTATTATTATTTCGATTGCATGGGTGAAACTCGAGGTTTGGGAGCAGAACGCGGACAAACTGACCAGTGCGAGTGTCTGGAGGGACAATAGAGAGGTTTCTTTTTTTCGGCTGGCGGGGTCTAGAGGGGCACTGGTGATGCTAGGATTCTGTTCGGCTAGCCTGTTCGATGTATTGCCCACATCGTCGATCATACAAGATCATCGACCGCGTGTTATACACGCTCTCCTCGATCGTTTCCCTTTTTACGTACTACCTCATGCCGAGGCTGGAGTCTAACGACTTGTCCGCACTTATTTTTGTGTCGTTAAGGATACTGGAAGAGAGCCGATTTCGAATGAACAGCCGGCGCTTAAGTGTCAAAAGAAGAACGATTCATGATGGAATTAGCCCTTGTCGATGAGAGATACCCATCATGATTCCAAGTGGGGCGCACCAGGATTGATTTTCCGAAAAAAAGATGAAGACAACGTGCGTCTCAGGGTGAGGAAGATCAGAGGTCGGGCGGACAAAGGCGGGTGTGTTAGTGCACACAACTGTCAGCTTCCTCGGATGGAACACTGTATTGTATTCCATCTACCCCGCCCGATGGATAACAAGGCGGAACCCGCTGGCGATCTTGTTGTAAACAGAGAATGGTGGCTGTGCGCGACGACGAACAACGTACATGGAAACCGAGTTATTGAAGTCAGAATCGCGGTGCAATGTCGTAGGGTTACATCATTCGACAACGGCAGACCTTGGAGGACACAAGCCAGGTGCGAGCTGTGGGCACCAAGTCACCGGTACTCACTCGCATTACACAGTTAGTATTACGAACCACAGCATGTCTGCCTGCCTTTCACCGTTGCACGTTGCTCCGTTCTAGGCAGTTTATCATGTCGTCGGTAATGACAAGGTCGAGCCGTGAAGTCGATGTCCAAGATAACCTGTGCAGAGCATGTCAAAGGCTGATCGAAAAAAGACAGCATGTTTATTTTCATGAGACGTCAGTGAGTATCTTGGGACTGCCAAGAAGGACCTTGTGGTGTCGAATTTTCCTACTGTGGGATCTCACATCATGCCAGGTCGTACTAGAATCGGATGTTCGAACTTACCAAAAAGAAAGCAGTCTGGCAAGTCCGCCAAAATTTTGTATAGCGTGCCCAATCAACAGCTCGTCAACGACCCGGTTCTTTTAGCCTACGGAATGCATCTAGGCCGCACAGGACACTAGATAGCGTGGCTAAGACCGAAATCAGGAACCAAAGACGACAAATTTCCGAACAGTGTTTTCCCGTCCATGAAGTCTGCCCTGAGTTTGGAAGTGTGCCCACTATCAATGTGATACTATCCTGTGCACCACGCACAATCATCGATCGAGTCCCACACACCATGGAGACGCGCCATGTATGTGCCAGCCGCACTGGTGTAGAGATCTTACTGCCTTGGCAGCGTCCATCCCAAGAACTCATCTTTTGTCTGGAGGATGCAACGAGGCCGTTTGTTTGCTTAACTTGCTACTGCGTCACGGGGTGGGATAGATATAGCCTCGAGAGTTTATGAACTCAGAAACGATTGGCCCAACCATTACAGCTTCAGAACGGCGTAGTTATTGCAAGATCAGAAGGATCACTCAAGACAAATGAATACACATTACGGGTGGCATCGGAGAGACATGTATACAACAGGAGACATCTCAGGTGTCATTAACTCGTTATCAAATCGTTCGGGAAATGAAGCAATTGGTGGTGACCATATTGGTACCACGATTTTATCATCGTGCGTGTTTTGCGTTACTCAATTAGGATGTATTCATCATCCATTTGATCAAGTGACGGTGAGGTCGAGGTGTGAACGTCAACTTCTTTAGATTGCTGAGGGTCCACTGCGATCTCGGCGAGTTCTTGCGGCCTTTCTGCGCACCGCCGTCGAAAATCTACATCGGATGTTCAGGAAAGCCCCAACGCATCCTCCCACGTCCAAGAACGCACCCTGTTTCCACTGCGCGTACTCGCCGTCAATACTGGCATCCGTTATGAGCTCAGCTTCCATCTGCCGAAAACATTCAATTGCTTCCGTGACGCGACCACCTTCTTCAAGAACGTCACATATCGCTCGGTAAATAACGGCCCTTGGAAGGTTGAACTGCACGAGAAGAATTTGTCAATATCGATCTCTAGAATGGCACTATCGAGCATACCCCAATGGCACGATCCAGCGCATCGCCTGGGGACATGCGAGGTAGTATCACACTTGCCCACTTGGTAAGTAGAGCATTTAAACATGGTTTACAGAGGCACGATCCAACGTCGTAGGCAGGAGGTGCTTCATCATAATTCTTACTCCCCGACACCTCATCTCGAAATTCTTCCAGTGCAATAATGCATTTGTGCGTGAAGCCTGAGAATTGCAGTTGAAATCTTTTTCCTCAATCCAGAATGAAGGTACTCACCCGAAATCCAGTCTATCACGAGGCTGTCAGATTTGACATCTTCGTACATGGACCCCCCAATGTCGAAGAGGGACTTTACAGCGTCGACGACACGGTACTGAGTAGACAGCATTTCGCATTGATGCGGATGTTGGCGTGCACAAGCGTCCTGCCAGGAATTAACAACTCCGGTGCAGAGCTCTTGGACCCCCTGTAGTTTCGCTGGTGAATCTGAATCGGCAAAGACTCATGAAGCACGCTGCAGTGGAGAACTACAAAGAACGTACCCGACTTTGCGTCGTGTATGGAAGCATCTGCGAGTAAACACTGAGTTATCACTTCAAAGTAAGCTTCAGCCTTTTTGAACCGGATTTGGAGGTTTTCGACATAGCGAAAGGGAAGTATTCCACAAAGATCCCACAAAGTAATTGTTTTGCCCCTACCAATCACAAGGTCGTAGTTTGCCGAGATGGCCATACAGTCGGTACTATGATCATCGGGGACGATACAATCGGGATGTAGAATGACGGGACCGATTTGCTGCTGTGTAGTTGCGTCCCAGAACGAAACGGACGCATCGACGCAGACCGCGATGAATGTAAAATTGCTTGCGATGGACATGCATCCGCTATGATAGTATTTTCTGTGAATAGGCCATTTAGAGATTGTTGTTCCCGAGGACGCATCCAGACAATAGATGTGGCCGTAGGCAGAGAGGGCGAAGAGTTGCTTGCTACTGCTAACCCAGGAGAGTGACCAGCAGCCAATCGGGAGCTTGACAATGAGGTGGCCGTCCTGGCTGTCGTGAATACAAAGAGTACCGTTCACGGAGCAACTAGCCAAAAGGCGGCCGTCAGGCGAAAACTTGACCGTACGAATATAGTGGTTGTGTTCCAAGTCAAGCAGCCGTCGGCCACTCGAGGGTGACCAGATACGCACGGTTCGGTGCGATCCGGTGGCGATTTTCATCATATCCGACGAGATGTCCACTGTCATCACAGCGGTCTTGTGTGCGCTAAACTTGATCACTTTTTCGCGACTCTCCGCATCCCACACCATCACTTGCCCAGCACTTCCTGTCCCAGCGATGATCCATTTGCCATCTTCAGAGACCACAACGCATTTGACAAAACTCCATGCGTCTATGGGTATCCCAGCATGCTGGCCATCTTTGACACGCCAATAATGAATCTTCTGGTCGTCGCCACCGCTGACTATGTGGTCGCCGTTCGCGAGGAACGCCACCGAACGTATCTTGTCCCGACACTCTATTTCAAACAAACTATCTTCGGCGATCGCGGACGATTTGTATTCTGTCGCCTTGCCTTTATCGCTTTCGGCTTGGGTTATGTTTCCCTTTTCGTCAATACTATCGCTTATGACCGTGTCTCACATACTTACCATCATGTGCCCGTGGTAACATCCTTGCTGGGTATTGAAGCGGAAAAGAAGAAAGAATGTTGTCTTCATGAACGCCCGCACCTGAATCGCCTCCTGTTTTGGCTGTGTCCGGCCCGCCACCGTTGCCATCTGAGTCAGCGAGACATTGATGCACCACACTTGCAGTGTCAGAAATCACTGAATCCGGGATTTGTGATTTTATTTCGCCAGACGGCTAGAGGCACGCGTGGAACTTGCAAGAGAGAAATGCTTGCTTATCTTCAACAAGCTTATGTCATCACGCCCTATCACCTCACAATTTGCAGTTCAAATGTTTTCATCTGACTTTTGGGTTCGATTCGTCCCAGTTTCTTTCGCTCGTGTCCTTTGGCATGGCGACTTGCCTGCTATGAGCTTCATAACGGTCTGGCTACCACCGTGAGAGGGAATCTGATAGGAAGGCTTTCCGGGCCCGGGTATCCATTATTCCATTGATGGAGTCCAAGTGTGCAGCACGGTAAAGGGTGGGTACAATTCTTCATTCGGAGGCATACTCAGCATAATCCAGTACAGTACTCTCATTGCATAGGATTTTTCAGATCCCACTGCGGGATAGTGTGAAACGGAGTGATGATGCATTGCCTTTGGCAGGTGATCATGCGTTGTGGCGGGGCCCGGAGGAAGTCATTTCCGAGCCGGCCTCGGAGTAGGTTATTCAAGGGTGCCGGTACTGGTGATGTTGGTATTCGAATTGACTTGAAGAGACATTGAAAAGTATCATTCAGACTCTTGCGAGAAACTTATGGATGCGTGTTTACGACGCAGAGATGCAGAATCAGATCTCCCACTCAATTTATTGAGCCAGTTCCATCATTGAGCCAGTTCCATCATTGAGCCAGTTCCATCATTTTTTGAGCTTATCTTCACGGCACATTTAGCATCCAGTGTTTTCATCACACACAATGTAACTGTCACTAGTCACACCATGTAACATAGCTATGAATGCATCGATTTTTTCGTCCCCCAACAGTATACAGTATGAGATAGTGTACTATATATACTAAACATGCTTCCCAGGCCACGTACGTGTGTGACGGTAAGCGCACAACTTTTGGTTCCACGCGTGTCCCCGACGTTCCAAGTATGGTGACCAATCATTGGAGAGCATTTTGCTAAATATGTATGTACCTTCCCACTCGTTGTTGAGTTGCTGATAAGGGCGAAGAGAAGATTATCGCGGGCCGGTTGACGGTTATACTACTACGGCGATACTGCATGTGACATCTCGCCATCTACTACACAATTTACCGTGTTCTATCACGACAATACCTCGGAGAGTATTGGCAGACACATATTTCACTTCCATCTATGCACTGTAACAACTTTATAGAACGCGAACCACAGTCTCCACGTGAACTCGCTGCGGAAACAACAGAGATCCACCCCAGATACGAATGTCGCCATGGGGAGGAGTTCTTTTATTAGATTGACTTGATGGTTCCATGTACATAGGGCTAGCATGCCCCGACTTTGACATAAATCAAAGAAAACGCAGTCTGTCTCGGGTTGGGGCTGACTGGTATTAAATCAGGAGGCTTTTGTCTTTGTTAATGTGAAAGGTTGAACGTCGAACGTTGGACCCCGGGCTTAGTATGCTATGTAAACAAGAACTTTCTCGATTCCGTTCCTGTGAGTTAGGCTGGGCAGGGACAGTTGAAATTTCAAGCTCGTGGAAGTGGTCTGACTCAGGGAACGGATTTTCCGAGATGAATGGAGATGATATGTACAGCTGCAACACCGCGTGTGCCTTGAACGTGGGTACGGCTTCGACACAGTTCAATGGCTACGCGTCGTCCCGGCGGGCTTCCGTTCACTTATTCTACGCAATTTTATCTGTGGTCCACAGTAGAAAACCGGATTTACGAATCCATTCCCGAAACTGGCAAAAGGAACTTGACAGCACTGACTGACACAAACACCGATATCATCCAAATCAGGAAATGTGCGTGGAGGGAGCAACTACAGTGGGTCAGTTCCCACGATCCGCTCTCCTCGCTTCTCCGAACCGGAAAACTGTCAGGCATGTCATTCTTAACCTTGTAAGCCCGGCGTAAACTTCATTTGCCAACTGACATGGGAGTGGCTTTTGCCTCACTAGGAAATGCCATGGAATTGGCATCACCATGCACATGTAACGCGGTAATACTGCTACTCCATAACGCGTCAGCCTTATTGTGGTGCGCCATGAAATCAATGGCTTTGGCCAACTTGCCTTGCGTTTCGGGGACTCGGCTGGTGCAGAGTTTGACTGACCAAGCGGCTGTGATACATGGCTACGCAATCCAGGTAGCACTCGGGCCGTGTCAATTCCTTCACGTGAGGCAATGTAGTCAGCTCAAGCGCTCACCGGCACCCTTCGAATTTCCTATATATTGATCGTAGTTTAGACCTGACCTGTGCACCATTTAGTGACCCCAGATCATCATGCCTTACGGCGACGAAGCTCAGGGCGAGAAACTAGTCCTGCATGACTCTATCGATGCGACACAACAACAGCCTCCGCAAGGTCAAGAAGAGTCTGATTCTCCCCTGAGATTATCTATCCCTCATACTGGCCTTGATGACTTTTATCCGCAGGAGATATTGCGGCAAATAGAGACTAGGGCGTCGACGGCACCAAGCGAGGAGACCCATATTGGACTGCACGACGCAGATGGTAACACGTTCAATTTTGAGGCAGTTTTGAGGGGTCTTGTGAAAAGGCATAGTGTTGTTGCGTCCCCGCTCCCGAGAGAAGGACTTATGTTTCTGTAGGCGCGATGACGCTCACATCAAGACGCGCGAACTCGGGGTCTTGTTCGATCAACTTCGTGTGGTGGGCAAAGGCACCTCGTCCTCGTTGCAATCCACGCTAGGTTCAATTTTGAATCCCAGCAACATTCTACGCACTATCCAAGACATCCGGCATCCTCACCTACGTGACATTATAAGTGGCTTTCAAGGCGTTGTCCGTCCAGGAGAAATGCTTCGTATGTCTCCGAGCAAGATGTAACTGATCCCAACGCTAACGGTGCGATCAGTTGTTCTTGGTCGGCCGGGATCAGGATGTTCTACTTTCCTCAAAGTATTAGCCAATTGGCGCGATGAATTCCATGCCGTTGAAGGGGAAGTCTACTACAACTCTTTTTCTCCGGAAGACATTCGTCGCCACTATCGTGGAGACGTTCATTATTGCCCAGAAGACGATGTGCACTTTCCAACATTAACTGTGGAACAGACGATCAGTTTCGCCGCAAAGACACGTGTTCCCCGTATGCGTCCACAAGGGATGCCACGCAAAGGATTTTGGATGGAAGCGACGAACATTCTGATGACCTTGTTTGGTTTGCAACATGTAAAAAATACGCCGATCGGGGATGCCGCTTTACGAGGGATCTCTGGTGGCCAGAAGAAAAGAGTATCTATTAGCGAAGTACTGGCGACAAGGGGCCTGTTGGCATGTTGGGACAAGTACGTCTTCCCTTTCTGTGATGTCTTCAGCGTTTATTCCTTTCTCCAGTTCAACAAGAGGATTAGACTCGTCTACCGCTGCTGAATACGTGCATGCGCTTCGGGTCGCGACTAACCTCATGGGATGTACTACTATAGTTTCGATTTATCAAGCAGGAGAGTCGCTCTATAATATGTTCGACAAGGTTTGCTTGATCTACGAAGGTCGCATGGTCTACTTTGGTCCGGCGAGCGAGGCCAAGCAGTACTTCATCGACATGGGATACGAACCCGCGAATCGGCAAACAACGTCCGACTTTCTGGTAGCCGTCACAGATCCAAACGGGCGTCGGGTTCGGGATGGTATGCATTTAGTCCCTTCGACGGCAGAAGAATTCGAACGATATTACCGACGATCAACGACGATGCAAAGGAACCTGGAGGATATGGCAACTTTCCGGGAACAGTATGTGGGGAAAGAGGAGTTGAAAACCACGTTCCGTGAAAGTGCTACTGCAGAACGTGCGAAACGTACGCGGAAGAAGAGCCCGTATACGATATCCATCCCTATGCAAATCTGGAGCGTGATGGGCAGAAGGGCTCAGATAGAGGCTGGTGCTCTCCCACTTCTCTTGATAAACTCAAGGTATACAGCTTTACATTTCGTTAAACATTTTGGTGAACGATCACCTAGTGTGTACATCCTGGAGGCTATCATCCTTGGAACGACCTACCTGCAATTATCCACGAATACCTCGACATTTTATTCTCGTGGAGGCGTTATATTCTTGTCAGCCCTTTCTCCGTCTTATTTCCCCTAGTCCTTACCATGTTCGCAGTGGTGTATTCCTTCCAGCACTTTTTGCGACGTCGGAAATACCCTCCCTCTTTTCCTTAAGGCCGATCGTCCGGCGCCATCAAAAAGCAGCAATGTATCACCCGTTTATCGAAGCAATTGCGCTCACTCTAGTTGATGTGCCGGTCACGTTTGTTATCATCCTATTATACGCCATTGTCCTATACTTTTTGGTCGGGTTGCAACGCACTGCTGGGCAATTTTTGTGGGTAGAATGCATGCACGTTGATAACCGGCCTCCTCACATGTCATTTCTGTAACAGCATCTTTCTTTTATTCGTGTTCTTGACATCCCTCTTAGGGAAAGCGCTATTTCGTAGTCTAGCAGCCGCATTCAAATCGGAGGCCCCGGCTCAAGCACTCGCCGGGATTCTTATATTGGTGGTGTCTCTGTATAGTCAGTATCTCACTGTCTGTGCTCTAAGGACGTCCTCACATGTTCAATTAGCCGGCTACATGATACCAGAACCATCCATGATCGGCGCTCTCCGGTGGATTACTTATATTAACGCAAGTACTTTACCGCTTATAAATGTCTGTGTGCTGAAGAAGAACTAGCCTCTCAAATATTCATTCGAATCCCTCTTGGTAAACGAGTTTCACACAATTGACGGTTACTGCGAAACGCTCGTTCCGAATGGCCCCCAATATGCATCATTTCCCGACAGTAACAAAGCGTGCACGACGGTCGGATCTCAAACAGGGAACCCATATGTGAATGGGAATAGCTTTGTGAATGTCTCGTTTGGCTATTCCTATAGTCACTTGTGGAGGGTGGGTCAACGTTGTGTTCTCACTCCCAGCTAACATTGCGTTGTAACAGAACCTTGGAATAGTGATCGCATTTGTGATCTTTTTCGTCATTACCTTGCTCATCTTCACCGAGTTCAACATAAGTCTGGCAAACACGGTATCCGCCACGCTGTTCAAGCGGGGTTCGAGAACTCCTATTGTCCAAAACGCGTCGTCTAGCGCCAACGTGGATGAAGAAAAGGGGGATACCCGCGGTTCTGCATACCCGGAGAATGATTCACACCGGGAGAACCAGGAGGGTGTTCGCCAAGAGTTAGAACACCGGCCCACGATGAATGACACGTTTACGTGGCAACATATTTATTATGACGTCCCCAGCAGACGACTTCTGAATGATGTCTCTGGTTATGTGGCTCCAGGAAAGCTCACAGCGCTCATGGGTGAATCGGGCGCAGGAAAGGTACGTACGTCCAGCGAACGCCGTTCGTATTGTTCTCATCTTGTTCTTCGCTCTCTCTACAGACGACTCTGTTGAACGTGTTAGCAGGACGTACTGAAACGGGGGTTATCTCCGGCAGTCGTCTCGTGAATGGACATCCTCTACCGGTTGACTTCCAGTCTCAGACGTACGTCGTTTGCTACTGCCTCGTCGTGCTAAAGGAACAGTTTTTCCAGTGGTTACTGCCAACAGACGGACACGCATCTGGAGACTATGACGGTTAGAGAAGCGTTGCTTTTCTCGGCAAAGCTACGCCAGCCGTTTAGTGTTCCGATAGCTGAAAAAGAAGCCTAGTGAGTGATTATTCAGCCTTGCGGTCACGCCTATATCAACAGGGTTGCTTGCAGCGCCGACAAGTGTTTGAAGATGTGTGGTTTGGAAGCTTACAAGGACGCTATCGTGGGCTCACTTGGCGTTGAGCTGAAGAAGAGAACGACCATCGGGGTTGAACTGGTCGCGAAAGTATGTATGTTCCCGACGATCATCTGGCGTTGCCGAACAATCCTTGCAGCCAAAGCTACTGCTGTTCCTGGATGAGCCTACTTCTGGGTTAGACTCTCAGAGCGCATGGGCGATTGTCTCGTTCTTGCGGGATTTAGCAAACAGTGGTCAAGCCATCCTCTGCACGTAAGTTTGTCTTTCTTTCCTTGATACAAAGGAGTGACAAATGTTGCGGTTCGACAGAATTCATCAGGTTAGCGAGCATATATATGTCACACTATGCATACTCATATTTTCTCGTTATAGCCGTCTGCGGAGCTCTTCCAGGCGTTTGACCGACTACTCTTGTTGCGCGCCGGTGGTGAAACAGTCTACTTTGGTGATATCGGACCTAACGCATCGACGCTCATTCACTACTTTGAAAGGAATGGGTCCCGGAAATGCGGGGCCGAGGAAAACCCGTAGGTTTTACATATTGCCGGGCGATACAATTCCTCATTGCTCTGAACAGTGCCGAATTCATGCTCGACGTCATTGGTGCAGGAGCAACGGCGACTCGTACAGTAAATTGGCACCAAGTCTGGACCAACGCTTCCGAGTCGACGCTCCTTCACGACGAAATAGATGGGATTACGTCCGAGGGTCGGAATGCGCCTCGCCTAGCTGCCACCATCAGTTCTGATTTCGCGACGCCCTGGGCCTATCAAGTCTGGCAACTGCTCCTTCGCAATTTCGTGCACTACTGGAGGAGTCCAACCTACCTGATGGCCAAGCTAATGCTGAATATTGTTGCTGGATTGCTCATCGGGTTCAGCTTTTTCAAGCGCACCGACTCCTTACAGGACACAAGCAACAAGGTTTTTGTGAGTGCATACCCTCCCATCTTTGGCGTAGTCCCCCCATATTTAACGGTGATACAATCCCCTGCCAGTCGGTGTTCGTCGCATTGATCGTGAGTGTCCCACTGGCGCAGCAACTCCAGGTCCTGTTTCTGGACATTCGCAGTGTGTACGAGATCCGAGAACGTCCCAGTAGAATCTATTCCTGGCCAGCGCTCATCACGTCTCAGATCCTAGTGGAAATCCCGTGGAATATCCTAGGAACGACGCTCTTCTTTCTCTGTTGGTACTGGACAATCGGTTTTCCGACAGATAGGGGCGGATTCACCTATCTCTTCCTTGGGATTCTCTTTCCGATATACTATACCACGATCGGGCAAGCCGTCGCATCGATGAGTCCCACAGCAGAGATCGCGGGTGTTCTATTTACATTCTTGTTCTCATTCGTGATGATCTTCAATGGCGTTATTCAGCCATTCTCGGAACTGGGGTGGTGGCGGTGGATGTATAGACTCTCGCCTTATACATACCTCCTCGAAGGACTGGTATCGCAGAGTGAGTGAACCCCCGATCGACGCCGTGAATCGTCCCCGTCTGACGGATGCATTTCCAAGTTCTTTCCGGACAACCCATCCAATGTGCTGCCGAAGAGTACGCGGTGATTCAACCGCCCTCGGGGTACACATGCGCGTCATACCTCGATTCGTTCATCGCAGCCGCAGGCGGCTACCTCGATAACCCCAGCGCGGCGTCGGATTGCCTGTACTGTTCTGCCAGCACCGCCGACACGTGGCTCTACCAGACGTTCAACATTCAGTATGTGCACCGGTGGCGAAACATGGGCTTGTTTTGTGCATACATCATGTTCAACGTACGTTGTCTGCTGTCTTTTTTTTGCCTTTTTTTTTTTCACCTTGCCCGCTCACGGTTGTATCGTTTTTGATGTGCAGATTTTCGTGACGTACACGTTCACGTACTTCTTCCGTATTCGTACGTACGGGAACACCAAGGCTGTCCTGAAACGTTGCGTTTCATACGTGACAGGTTTGTTCAAGTTTTCGAACTGGCGGACGACGTCGGGCACGGGTCATTGAGATGACACAGGCTGACTCAGAAAGCGGGTATACTTGTAGCGACTCGGGTTTCACTGCATAATTTGATAGATATGGTACCCTAGATTATACACAGATATTACAAACGGTCTCTGCACTGGTGGGATGAAGCGCGGATGGAGCTGGGATCTCTCTGGAGGGGAGTCCAAATGTCCCCAGCTGATGACACTCAAGAAGAAACTCAAACCTGAGAAGAAACATGCTCAACTGCCACCCAGTGATGCAGAGGATTCGGATAGGGTTCCACGGCGCCAAGAACACAGTGATCTATCAGCACGCTTTGCAAGTCTCACCATACCATTCTAGCGGCTTTAATCCGTTTATTTTATGTCTCGACATACAGCGTCGCAGGTGTAACTTATGCATTCTTGGGTAGTTTGATCTGAAACGTACCTGTCATGGACATGAGGTGAGAGGGTCTCGACGAAAAAAAGGACTGCGCGCACAGTGAGGGAGTGAGGTGATTTCTGGGCTCACGGTTCCGTGAAGCCCGATACGAGCAAGCGCACCGCGAATCAGTCCAGCCGGAAGCGAAACATACTTTTTTTTTTCAAATCCCAAAAGGGCGATCAGAAAAGGAGGAAGTAGATGGGAGATGGGTATACATACGATTTTGGCACGCTTGAGCGCTTCGGAACGACCTTGCCAGGAAGATATACGCGAGATGGGTTTGAAGGTGTTATCTTGCAACACAAACACCCCCTGAACGCTTTGTTTATCAGCAGTGGGACAGGGTAACTGCGTGAGATATGGAACGGACGCGGTGGTTCGTACGGAGGTTGTCTACCTGCTTGTCCCAACAGGCAACCCAAAACTCTTTACAGATAAACTTGATCGCGTCGAGAGAATCCCCAAACAAGGGTCTGTCGCGACACAATCTGTTTCAAAAGGAATGGATCAAGCACGACGACACCGAGTAGAGCGCAGACGCACCTCTCGACGAAACTGGCACCGACATGAAACCCGATAGCCTCTAAGCGAGTCCGTACCCCTTCGTCTTCCTCGTCGTCTGCGGAAGCTGTATGTGTGCGCGACGAGGTGCTACCGATGCTGTCGCGGTGGGACTGTGGCGGTTTCGTCGCGGGTGGTGGTGGTGGTGGTGGGAGGATGCCTGCGTCTGTCATGTCCTGCTCGATTTTCTTCGCGCGAGCTGCTGCTACTGCGGAGGCTGCGCGGAGCGCGTTGACGGCTTCGATGAGCAGATAGTCCATCGCGGCGCCATCGACGAAACGAGCGGGCGGGTCAGCGAGGAGGGCGAGCGGAGGCAACGGCGACTGCAGCGACGTTCGGGACATGAATCCAATACACGGCTTGGTTGCCTACGTAAGCCGAGAACACGAGCAGCCTACAAGAAGAAACTCAAGCTCAAGTACCACTTGAATCACGAAGCCAAGGACTTGTGCATCAAACAAAGATGGGAACGGAAGACAATCGTTTGCAGGATTCTAGTACTAGATGGTACGAATACTCCCCGTCGAGTCAGTCAAGGAAAGCTCTCAAATTGAACCATTATCAAGCTGTCTGCTGCAACACGCCTGAATTCCACCCGCGACAGCTGCTCGTCCATGTCGCTCATCGAATCCCTTGCTGGATGGCGAGGGCGGGTCTCCCAGCTGTATGTACCACTGGCAGTGCCGCATGGCAGCGCAGAAGTGCAAGTGGGTGCTCCCCAGCCGACCTGTGGGAGCGTGCCCATTTCAGGCGTCGCTGGGTCCTTCCCGGTTCCTCCCCACTCGTCCGCCCCGCATCGCAACCCATCTATCCGGAGTTGCACCCTCCACACGCCCCCGCCCCCTCTGTGGACTGGCCAACTCCCTCGATAGGGCTTAAGATGGGTAGTTGGTACCCTAAACGGTCTCGGAAGGACGACGGTAGCGGTAGCGGTAGCCCCCTGACGAGAGCTTTCGCAGGCTCGAAACCCAACCCGTTCCCCCTATCTGCCGCATACCCGTACTGTACATGACCTGAGGCCCACTCCCTCTCATGGCCCGACTCCAATCCTCGGAGAGGGGTGCCCGACCGACGGGCAAGCAGACAGACAGCCCGAGGACCCTCCCTCGCACATGGACATAGGACTACGGCCTTTGGCCATAACCCGCCAAAACAAAAGTGTACCGAACGGTTGCCTCTAACGGCCAACCAATCGAAGCGCTTGTATCAGCTTGTCAATCTCTTTGACATCACGGGGCCACCAATTGTAATCCGCCCGTAGCTGCCGCCCGAACAACAGCACACCAGACGGTTGCTTCAGTCGAAGTTCTTGTATAACGTTGGGCTCTTTGGCCTCACGGGCATATCCTTGGTCTAGTAGGTGTCAAATCCATGGATGAAAAAGGAAGAAGCCCTTCATTGTCGTCAATTCGTCCCTTGTCTCAGTATCGATACCACCAAACATGGACGACGTGCGGTACAGCTGTCTATCCGATTCTGACCTGAAAGCAACATGGTCGATGGGGCAAATTACGCCGGGGAGTTGCAGTCGCCTCGTGGTAAGGGCAGAGAAAGGGGGTTTGTTTAACGTTTCATATAGCGTCGTGGCGAGAGAGAGGCGTCGGGTATCGATAACGGGTGTTCCTCCACTGTCTGGACCGGCTCGGCTGTCTCCGTATGTAGGAAGTGTGGCAGGACGGGCGGGTCGTACACAGTCAGGCTTAGGCAGACAGTTGTTTGTTCTGACCATTCGCAATTACAGTCCGAGCAAGAATGGTGACATCCTGATCCCATCTAAACATATTCCAGAAGTCGACCCACTGCAAGCGTGCGTTCTCCATAGATGACTGGAATAGATACTCGCAGGATACCGATCAGTGAATGTGTCTCGTCTCGAGCGTCGTTTCGCGTGATGATGCCAGAAACAATTTCTCTCGCACTCTGTGCGGGCCCTGTTTGAGGGTGGCGATCTGCTCATTAGCTACCTGGGACACTTTCATTTGTCTGAGGACCTCTCTGAGGACCTCTGGTGACTCTTTGTGATTCCAGAGCGTCAATCCGAGGTATGGTTGCTAGTCCATCGTGTAGAACCGGACTACCTTGGCTGCCGCATATTCCTGGCGCGCCCATGCTCTGGAGGGCTTTCTTGGAGAGCATTATCCCGCTTCTTTCAATCCGACGAAACGTCACAAAGGTAGACCACAGCGAGCGTCGATTCGCGATACCAGCCAAGCATCGCGACGAGCGACCCTTGCATTGTCACCGAATCCTTTTCATCAATGCAACACGTGTTGCTCCGCGCTCAACAATATCCAAGATCACGACAGAGCAAACAGAACGTCCGTAGTTTCTTCACGTTCACATTTGATGGGTCCAGCTTCCATAACCCGCCTGTGGCTTGTTTGTTTGAGCAATAGTTTACTTGTGTGAAAATATGACGTATCTGCTGTAAAACCGCCACTCTCCAAATCCACCTTAGACTTTTCGTGCCATGGAGGACACGAATTCATTAAAATTCGAGAGGGTCTCGAATATCTCTGCTTGCTGTGTTTTCTCATGTAGGCGACCTGCGGTAGTATCGATAAGCACACGCGGCACGGATGGGATGGTCGCTCTGTCGATCTTTCGAATCATAGGTCTGACATCGACGTACTGGGAACGAAGTGCTGGTGTCCACGTCAGACAATATGACTGGCGGTACTGACAAAATAACTCGTCACGGACGTGTTTGTGGGGGGATTCAAGTTTCACAATGTCCAGCGTTGTGTAAAACTGCATGCCTCTGGTCGTGGCTCAGAAGACCTGTTAATCACGTCGCTGATTTTATTTGCAGCGATGAGAACAAGGCATACCTCGTCGGCATCCTTCAGTGTGTCCCCCCACGCCCGTATCATCACTTGTGCTCTGCTTCGCTTGATTAGGGTATCCGCACAGTCAGGTGGGTCGAGCGACAGTAGAGTCTATTGGCCTCGCTGTAGTCCAGCACCGTCTAGCGGTGGTTCAAACGTTTATCCGTCTTATTCCGGGATACTTTTACGCACCAGCAAATCGGTTCTCTCACCTACCACGCTGATTTTATTCGGTCCATGGCGATCTTGGAAAACTACGAACTTGTAATTGAGGAAGGCAACAAAATCACCTTGTGGAATCTGTGTGACGTGCTTTCCCTTCCCTAGGTTCAAGACCTATCTTGGACCTCCGCTACTTTAGATTCCTCCCTCACAAAACCTGAACAAGAAACCCTCGAAATCCAATGTGAAGAAGCGGAAGTTCACATCAAACGGTCAATCCAGTCCCTTCGTACGACCCATGGTATGTATATCCTCGCCCTTGCGATTCTTCACTAATACCGGTGTTGCAGGCGATGAGATACTCACCAGCCTTGAACGCACTTTCGAGAGGTTCCAAGGTCTAGTCAAGCAAAGGGACGACGTGGCGAACGACAGTATTCGCTTGCTCCGTACATAACTTCAGAGGCAGGAAAGCGCCTCCGGTGCGTTGTTCCCGCTCACAATATGACTCCCATGACATATCCGATTATCTGGGTTCATCAAATGCAAGAGCTGCGGACTTTGAGAAGAAACAACAACTCGGTCTTCAGCCCTTTCGCTCTCAACACACAACTCAACAAAACGAAGACGGCCTGGACGAGACTATCCGGTCCCTACATGCGGATTCTGCCAGACGGGCGACCAAGTCAGGTGCGTTCTTGACCCAAACCTGGTTTGTCAAACATATCTATCAGCTTATTTCGAGAAAACGATCTAACAAATCCGCGCCAAACTCGCCGATTCCCAACACGCTATTTATGCGCACTGACGAAAGCAGATACGAAACTGACAGTCACGTTATCAACGCTGTAAATCATTTCATTGAGATGGTCGGGTTTATACCCAACGAGGTCAACTCGACAGGATCATCGTGGATTGGCTTTCCGATGGGTTTTATCATCTTCATGCGGAACAGAGGACTTGAACTGCTACTCAGAATTCACGAACAAGTCTGAGCTTACCATTTCTTGCCAAAGGGACTCCCTTGCCCGCATACCACAATGATGGAAATCAGATCCTCAAGATGCCTGGCCTGTGTGTCCCATCCTGCACAATCACCTCGCTTGGGCTGTGCACCATTACGTTCCCGTCAACGGTACGCGGCAAATAGAAACAATCACTGATAAAAACTCGGGCA
>JBBPKO010000202.1:9440-34876 GCA_038089295.1 Xerocomus amazonicus
GATTTAAAGTCGTCGCAAGTAAGTACTTTGGTCCGAGCACTCCATCTCTGAAACCGTCCCTCTCGCGCTTGGGACAAAACCCAACATACCCAACATGGAGAATACGTTCGTCATCCATGTTTTCTATTCGTCTGGCCACTAGACCAGTTATCTGTCTGTCAATTCACCTGGCTTGATCCGCGACCAGGTTGGAGACCATGACTGACAATGACCCAGCTCCTCAACTGTCTGGTAGAATGGTGGCCTAATGTACTATAGGACACAGCAGGTTATTGAACAGGTGAATGAGCGGAGTGAAGGGAACGCCAGCATGATAAGATACGAGCCAGACACATGACCATTTCTGTGGGTACTTAATGATTGACATTCGGGTGGAGGTAGAGGATTTCTTCTGAAATCTAGGATCTGGGTGTCGAATATAGCCTGCGAATGAGGCTCCAAGTTAGTAGCAAGACACTATCATGGTGTATAGTATTGAGATTGTCAATATGGAACACATGCATACCAAAAAAGTAAAGCAGAGAACGAGTCTGAGGTATAAAAAAATCAAACACCAAGATGTACATACAGAATCCGTTGATTAGTCGGTATCTTCACAGACCAGGGTGGTGGCGTAAGACGAGATACACAGACTTGAAGTGCTAGACTTCAAAGGAGTGGCAGCGTGGAGCAGCAAAAGTGAGAATTTTTTGGCAGTAGGACACCAACAGATGCACAAACAACGAGGACATACTGTCTGGAGATGTGAGAAACTACCTTCTCCCAGGGTGTCCGCGAGAAGAGCACAAAGTCTCCTGTCAAGACCATCATCAGTGTGATCAATGCACGCAGTTCGGTTGACAATTCCCGAACCTCGTCTTTAGTGATGGATAGTGGAAAGTAGGCAGGATCCCTGTCGGCGAGAAGAATGAGAGCATCGCAACTATATTTGCTGGCGTTTACGGTGATAACAGGACCATCACTCGTTGCGCATCGGAGATTAGAGAAGAGTGAGGGAAGAATAAATCGGGAGAGCCCAGGCAGTTGGCGAATCTGGGCTATCACATTTTCAGTTCCAGGTTGAGATGATAGAATGATCATGCTGGTCCGAGTCAGGTGAATGGAGGGAAGTGCGAATGAGTGATGTCAAACGCTTGTACTCGTCTGCGAGCAGCTCTCCTTCTCGGCCAGACCCGATGACGTCCTCAAGTGGGGGACGCAGGCAGGTGAGCTGGGTCCAGAAAACAGCACGACCCTACTCGAGAAGCTCAACTGACTTGGTGAGAGATTGGTTGCGGACACAAGCAGAAAATGCGTCTACTGAGAGGGATGAGGAACGAGATTTGATGATAGTAAGGTGTTGGGGGAGCGACGGGAGAGCAACGAGTGGAAGAGCTGTTTCGCACGGGACAAGGATTGTAGTGACGAAATTCTTCGGCTGTTTTGACTCAGGCTATCACGGCCGACAGGGCAGGTGAAGACGCCCTTTGAGACACATGTCCGAGTTCAGCACACAGACTGAAAAACTCTTCCTTATCCGCGGGCCGACCTCCCTATGCAAATCAACTATGAAGATACGCCGCGAGGCTTTCCAGGGACAATGGACGATCCGGGTGCATCTGTGGGCAAAGTGCCAATGCTTCTCGGCCGAGAGCGATGCCAGGACAGGGAATGGAGGCCCATTGTTGAAGTCTCCAATGTTGCAGATGGGACTGGGTGAATCTGAAGGACGGAGATTACACCACAATGCTGTCTGTGTTTAACAAAGCTCTTTCTCACTCAGAGTCTTTTGTCTGTCACGATTTGGTTAAAACTAGGCTAGGTGTGAAAGGGCCCAGCTCAGCCCAGGGGTTCGAGCCTGGCACTAGTACTCATGCTTCCCTGCCGAGAGCGATGACATTGTTGAGGTCTTTTATATCCCCATGCTGCCCGTACTAAGCGCAGAGACATGACCCAAGGTTGCTCGGCGATCAGGTCACCTTTAGGAGAGAAGACGACCGAATGGATGGGCTTGTTGACATGGATATCTCCCCGAAGAACGTCGAAATAGTATTCAACGTCCGGAGAGGTAGTGAGTGTCCCATAGGACTGGTGCTTGAACGTCTGTTGTCGTTGGGAGACAACAAGATTGCCGTGGGGTAGACATGTAGCGCACACTGCGAGATCGGTTCCATGTAGAGCACCATGAGATGTTCGACCTGTTGAAACAGCACGACGGTGTCCTTTGAGACCTCCCGCAATGTCTTTCCGACCGTTCTCAGTTTCGAGTAATACATTAAAGGCGAAGAGACGAACCTCGAGCCAGCTGGTGCCGACGAAGCATCACCACACCACTCTCGAGCTCACCGAGCAGGCTGAGTGCCTCGATCCAGCACAATAATCCAGTAGTACCGAACTTGTTCAATGCATTCATCAGCGCCTCATTCGCAATCCCATCGCTCAGAAGCTGCGCAAGGTAATGCGACCAGAACCGACATGCATACGTCAGTGCCTCGTCGAACACCGCCTGCCGACGCTCCACGAAATTAGGCACCTCATTGTTTGCCTTGGAAGGGTTTCCGATCCCACATAGATCGCGCTTCAACGAACTCGACATCGTCTCGAAGCATAACTGGGCCGTGGTATCGGGGTTGATCGCGTACTTTTGAAACCGCAGCGGATTGACTAGGAAAAATGCGTGATAAAATTGGATGGGCTGCTTCCCATCTGAGCGCAGAGACGACGAGCCTGACATCGACATCCGGCCGTTGGAGCAGCTTGTGCAAGCCTGTAATCGACATTGGAACAGTCATGCAATAAACGACGCCTAGCACGAGACGAGCGACACCTGGATCAGGGAAGGAAGGGACCGCATCACGATAGAGCAAGTCCATGTCTGCGTACGCGGATCCGGGACACCCATCGGACGCATCCTCTAAAACGGCCTATAGGCGTAGAAGAGGGTTATGGGTCCTCGCACCCATAGACTTGATCACTGTGAGGGCAAAGATGAACAGTCCTGCAGCCTTGCTGCCAACCCGTTCGAGATCGTCTGGTGATGGCCATGGACGAGGAATGGTCTTCATCACTTGGAGGTACGTGTTGTCCAGCGCGCGGCGCAGGAATGCACGGATGTCAGCTTCTGTGCTGAAGGCGTGGATCTCGAGGGATAATGTGATGGGAGATATCTCAGGTCTCTGGAAACGGGACTGAAACCAAGGTTCAGACCTGCTCGTGATCACTGAAAGTCGTAGTGGAAGGGAGGTCTTACGGGGGAGAAGAGCCGCGAGTGTGACGAGCTCGGAAACAAGATTCTCGTCATCGCACTCATCAAGTGTACCCAGAACGATGAGAATCGGTCTTTCAGGTGTTTCCGTTGCAGTAGACAACGGTTCAAGTAGAAGTTTCTCTATCTGTTCATGAAGAACCTTCATTGGAAGCATGTAATCCTTCTCCAGCGCTGCGATCACCCCAGGCTGGATAGACGGCGGGAATGCGAGTGATTGGGTTGTTAGTGTCGGAACGACAGGCCGTGCGATCCGTCGCTCATCTCATCGCAAAAAAAGAAGCTGGTAGCACACACCGCATCCAGGAGCGCAACAACTGGCTCCTCAGCCTATGCATACTGCACCACAGACGGCGTCCCCATCGATTCAAATGGGAACACATCATGCATGCTGTGGGCATTGGCCCCATCCGTCGATGACCACTTGTTCCTCCACAACGAGGATTTTTCAAGTCCACATGGGCCCATCTTTGTGTCAGTGTCAGCCTCACATGGGATCTTGCCGACCGTACAATCACCCAAGCGTGCTAAATACCCAGCCTTGCTTACCAAGGGAAGTTCCCATACCCACACCTTTCTCAGCGCCAAACCTTTGCATGCCATCCCAGATGGCTGCCCTTACTTAGCAGCCCTCGAAAGCATAATTCCCTAACTTCCACGTAACCCCCTGTGGCACTCAATCGAGGCGAGGACATCGACCGGTGGCCTCACAACCTGGCTCATCCACTTCTTCCCCCACCTTTTCCCGCCCCATCGATCTCCACGTCCACTCGGACGCCAGCTCGTCCATTCGGACCAGAATCTGGATTGATGGTGGATGGTGAGCATAGCTCTTATGCTCGTCCTGACACAGTGATAGCCGCGACGTCAGCTGGGCAGAATCCATTAGCGTCGAGCTGCTCATATGCTATCTTCTTACTTCCGGCCTCTGCAATTCGCATCTCCTAGTCTTTGGCGACAACAAAGAGGTCATCGTTGGATGATGCAAGGGCCGTGGTCGCCCAACGACCCCTTCAAATGCTTCTCCCCCCATTCTGGCTGCTTCCAGATGCTCCGTTCATGCAGAATATGTCCCCAGTGCCTGCAATCGTGCCAACATCTCACGAGGGATCTACTCCCCCTTTTTTCTCGCCTTCTCCTCCCCTCCCTCTCCCCTCTACCACCCGCCCCCTTCTTGTCGATGTCAATGACCCAGTCGTCTAATGCCCACGTCCCGCTCACCCTTCCCCACCTTATTGCATCTTCACTTTCTCCAGCTCCTGTGCCCCTCCTGCCCACCCCTTCCCCCTTGTGCCCACATAGCCCTGGTGTCCACTCAGGGAGCGCCTGGTCCTATGACATCTTTCTTAGCCCTGTTGTGCCACCCGCCCTTCAGTGCCATTGACATCTAGCATATCCAGGACACCATTGCATATGCCTGGGCTGACCTCAATCATGGGGTCCCACAGCTCAGGTTTCCTCGTGTACCACGCCTCTGCGACACGAAGAGCATCGCAGAAAACCAACGTACCCCAGCCTCGCATGAAACCATTACCACATTCATCTCATACTTTGCCAGCACCTATGCTCACTCCATGGTCATCAATTACCTCGACGGGGCCCGCGCACGGCAAATCATGCTTTGCCCACCATGGGCGCACCAAATTAGCATATGTACTCGCCCCTACCTTCTCGAAGTTGGGCTCCCTGGGACCCATACACCATGCCAGCCTGTGCGTGCAGCTGTCTCTCGATACACCCCGGATGCCGCCATTCTTTGCCTGTCTCACCACCACCTGCTTTGCTGCAGCTCGCACTGGCGAGTTCACCCATCCCAACACCAAGGCCTTCAACCTGTGGCTTCACGTCACCCGCTCCGTCATCACAACCCGGCGGGATCGGCAGGGCAACGAGGTCACCAACTCCTGCCTGCTCCATATCAAGTCCACATCCGAAGGAAAAGACATCTACTAGGCAAGACAGGGAGGGCCCCAAAACCGTTTCGCGGCTCTCCACAAGCACCCTATCGTCGATGACCCTCCCCTTTCTGCCCCTCTTTTTGCCTATCACTCCGGCCAGGGCTTCACTCCTCCCGCCCATGCAAAATTCCTGATGGCCTAGATGCCGCATTTCACTAAACCAATCTGACCATCCAAATTGGATCCACCCTCAAACATCTGCCCCGCAACTGTCCCATTCGAGATCGTTAAAGTCAGGGGTCACTGGGTGAGTGGCATATTCTTGACGCCGTGCTCAGGTCATGGCTCCCCCTTCACGCAAGCCAATCTGGTTGTTCACCTAGCCTTTCCGCAACTCACGGTGGCCCCTGGTGTGCCACTGGCTGATTTCCACCGATATGTCCCTCACTCACCAGTCAGGTGCACGGCCTGGCACCCCACGCGTCATCGCTCACTCCTTCTCACCTGGGATTGTAGCTTGTGCCGTGCCCGATGGGTCGCCTTTGTTCGCGGCCGGATAGCTTGGTTGATTTTTGCGCATCATCTTCCTGTAGCTACTTCTCCACCCTTAGTCTGGTCACTCGTGCATAGCCTATGCGATTATCATATCCCACTCATGCCGCGCCTGCGTAGCGATTGCCAAAGAGTTGTCATGAGACAAGCTGATTGGTCGGTCAGAGATCGTCAGTGAAAGAGGATGGACACGAAGCAGCTGGTTTGTGTAGATCATCTACAACTTTGCCTTAATGTAAACTGCTTTCCTTCTCTTAGAGGTGTTGTCTGATACGTCTCTTTATTTCGTATAATGGTCCGCTATCTTTGCGCAAGTCTCATCTGCCAGGTTGATCAAAGAAATCTGGACCAACTTTGTGTTGCATGGTATGATTGAATGCATAGCTGTAAGCCCATTGGCATACACATCACGTGCACTCTGGTATATCTCGCCGCACCGCGTAGATGTAGCATAGTCGCCCCTTGTCTTCGCCTCTCGTAGTCGCCCGTATAGATCGTGGTCAAGTTCTGTCCTGCCCGATCCCTCAGTGTTCCCGCCATTAGCCACGGTGGGCTTTCAATAGTCTTGGATCCAGCCGTAGTGACATGAAGCGAATCTTTTGCTGCTTGCGTTGGCTTCACCTTAGGGTTTGGGTTCCTGGGGTCTATCTGGGCCTACTTTTATTACTGAGACCAAGGGACGGAAGTTGGACAAGCATCTCGCGTGCCTCTATTTTGATGAAAGTCCTGAAGAACTGGGCGAAATACACAGTTCCAATTTACTTTTCATTACCATCGACGTCCTCTCTAATCAAGCAATGCATGGTCCCCAGAGAGCCAGATGGTGTGTTTGTGTTACTACTACAACCTATCACTCTAAGCGTTGGTCGTACCATATTCAATTTGTACACTCTGTGCGGACACTCGCGGAGCCTCTTGACCACACGGTGGAATGGCGCCCTTCTGAACCGTCGTGAGCCCAACAGGGACATCTCAGAACGAAATTGATCGATTGACTCTGGTTGTTCTTCGCTTTTGTATCCAACAATGCGAACCATGAATCTGGAAGTCTGCCTAGCAGTGTTACAGCGTGGTTGGGAATTTCCGGCGGAAGTGCGGCGGACGAAGGCACCAATGCCAGCCTAAAGCGTCGCGTCCGTGCCTCATTGCAACCGCAGACTACACCATCACCTTTTCTGCCCCAACTCACTGAGATCAACATCCATTGACTCGTTCATAACCCTCACCATGGATACAACTGCCACGTGAGTTCACTTGTAGTGTTGCAGTCTCATCTGGAGATTATTGAACGGGTTTCAAGGAGGAAAGTGGTCACCGTTAAAGGTACAACTGCTATAAGAAATTTTTCTGTTAGATACAAATCAACGTTCTTATAGACATCGAACTCGGCACTCTTGCTTGGCGAAAACTCAAGCCATCAAAACAGTTCTACGTCCAGTTCGCTTTCGGAGATACCATGCAACAGACACCCATAGCAAAAGAAGGAAAGAATGGCACCCACTGGGATAGACAACTCTTCTTGTTCGTCTTTTATATTTTCTCTGTTTCAATTAGCTAAGCATTTTCAGGGACGGGGATGATGCATCCGCCCTACACATAAAGGTTTACCAGAAACATCATCTGCCTTGGAAACAGGACGAACTCGTTGGAGCTCTCACCTATACGTTCGGACAGATAACTGCGGAAGTAAAAGATGGGGGTAAGAAGAATCTCTCTACGATAAGTGCTACTGATGTGATCTTTGTGCGATCAAAGTGTTTCGAGAATACCTTCGGAAGGATATCTCTGACGATTCTGACATTACTGAGGTTACAATCAAGTTTACGTTCGCCACTCAGCCACGCGAGCGTGTTGGTGCAGTCGAGCTCCAAGCTATGGATGCTGTCAACCAGACAGCGGACGCGATAGGCTCACTTAGTTCCACTCCGGCTGCACTTGACCTTCTAGGTGCTGCAGTTAGTACTGGGACAAACGTCGCCACAGAACTTCAGGCGTTCGAGAATACCTGGGACGTCCTCCTACGGAGGTTGAAGGTATTCAACGAGATTGTGACTGATATCGCTGCGGTACTTGAACTCATTCTTGCAATTTCTTCATTATCTCAATCTGAAATAGATTCACCCTTACACGTCACTCGCCTGGTCTGTCATTTCAGCTGCGAGCAAGGTCTGCCTCTTTCTCACTATTTGTATGAACCACCATAACAACTTGCGGGCATGGATAGGTGCTCTTGGATCAAAAAGACCGCGACGATGAGATGGTCAGGTTAGCAGGCACGATGAGCGACGTCTTCTCATTTGTCCAAGATGCCGAGCCATTGAAGAAGATCAAGGTGCACGAAAAGACCATTCTTCTTCTCCTCCAACAAGTGACAGAGTGTGGTTACTTTATTACCGATTACTCGAAGCAAAAGAACTTTTGTTGGTATCCATCTATGTCATGATCTCCGTAACTGATGTCCGTACCTAGGGATTAAGACTGCGAAATATGCAGTCTCTGATATCAACGCAAGGATCATGGACTATGAAGACAAGTTACGGGCGCTGAAAACCAAATTCCTGGAGGGCGTTGCAGTCGAGACTGAAGTGACTGTTATTCGCATGATGAATGTCGTGGAGCGTGTCGGTGAGTGTGAAACCCTTTTCGATTATGGATAAGTATTAATAGACTGCAACACAGAGGATGTGATTGCTCTGAACGACCTCTCACGGGCATTCGGTGCTAGATATCTTCGAGAGAAGGCGTGTCTGCCTGGGACGCGCGAGTTGTTGCTGCAAGAGCTCTGCGACATTTTAAACGATCCCGCGGATAATGCACCACGTGTGTGCCTCCTCACTGGGGTAGCTGGATCGGGCAAGTCTGCGGTGGCTCACTCGATTGCTCGGTTGTATGATGGGCAAAAGAGACTTGGTTCATCGTACTGCTTCTCTAGTGCCGATGTTGCGAGGCGGAATCCGCAAAACCTTTTCACTACGATCGCTCGCGACCTTTGTGACCAGGATGAGCCATACAAGTCTGCTCTTTTGGAGATCATGAAGGAAAATCAATCTCTACGGTTCTCGACATCACCCTCAGAACAATTGGAACAGTTGATCATCAGACCTAGCAAGCGCCTCCACGCTATTGGGCCTTGGGTGATCATCATTGATGCTCTTGACGAGAGTGGTAACCGAGACAGTCGACAACACCTTCTCCAGTCTATTTCAAAACAAATTGCCGACAATACATTACCAACGAACCTTCGCTTCTTGATCACAGCTCGACCAGAGGGCGACATCCTTGCCGCATTTCCACCTACCCTTCATCTAGTTCATAAGCAAATGAATGATGTTCTGGAGGAGACCGTCGCGCGAGATATAGAGAGATTCATCCACCATTCTCTCGATCGGTACCCCGTACTCGAATCGTCTTGGCCTAACGGAGAGTGGTGCCAACAACTCGTGATGCGATCACAGGGCCTGTTTCAATGGGCTGCTACTGCATGCAAGTTCATTCAAGGCATTGGGGCTAACCCGCGGAGGCGACTCCAGTCACTCTTGCAGCAGGACCGTTCCCCTACTCACCCTCTCGATGAACTGTACCAGACTGTTTTACGTCAACTGTTCATGTCTGAAGATACCCAAAAATCGTTCAAGGACGTGATGGCCATCATACTCGCGCTCCACGAACCACTGTCTCTGGCCTCCCTCTCTGCCCTTCTCGACTCGGAGGAAGCCCTGGACATGGAGTGCATTATCAAGCCTATGGGATCTCTGCTAGACGGAGTGATTGATAAAAACAAGCCAATCCGACCGCTCCATACATCATTCCGAGATTTCTTGCTCGATGAGTCTCGTAGCTCGAACTTCCATATCCCTATCCTATCCCACCACTCGCTGTTACTTGGACGCGCATTGTTGTCATCCATGCAAGGCAACCTCAGGTTCAACATTTGTGAGCTGAAGGATGCCCATATCACCAATGCTGCTGTCCCCAACCTTGAGAAGCAAGTCAAGGACAAGATTCCCCTCCATTTGTCCTATGCTTGTCAATACTGGATGGACCACCTTAAAAATGTTGATTGTACCCCAGAGCTGTTGGATAAAGTGACCCACTTCTTCAAGGACTTCTTTCCCTACTGGCTTGAAGCCATCAGTCTCCTCTCTATTTCCTCCCCACTATTCCCTATCCTACATGCAGTTGAGACCTGTAGCATGCTTAACAAATGGGTCAAGGTAAGAGCAGTCCAGATGAGAAATAGGAAATACTGAGGATGATGGGTATTAGAGTGATGAAATTGCAACTCTAGCATCAGAAGCTGCCAGATTTATCCAAATATTTTCTCCTGTGATGAGAACATCCACTCCTCACTTGTACCTATCAGCCATGCCTCAGACACCTTCCAGATCACCACTATGCAAGCTCTGGATTGGCCATCTAAAGAAGCATGTTTCAAACAGCTCTGGAAATTCAGCATCTTGGCCAGCTGAGGTTTGTTATTTGGAAGGGCATGAAGAAGGGGTCAACTGTGTAGCTTACTCTCCAGATGGCAAATATATTGTCTCTGGCTCTTCAGACAAGACCATTAGGATTTGGGATGCAACTACTGGTCAAACTGTTGCAGGTCCATTCCAAGGACACACAGAAGGGGTCACCTCTATTGCTTATTCTCCTGATGGAGGCAATATTGTCTCTGGCTCTGATGACAACACCATTAGAGTTTGGGATGCAACTACTGGTCAAACTGTTGCAGGTCCATTCCAAGGACACACAAAAAGGGTCACCTCTGTTGCTTATTCTCCTAATGGAAGCAATATTGTCTCTGGCTCTCATGACAAGACCATTAGGGTTTGGGATGCAACTACTGGTCAAACTGTTGCAGGTTCATTCCAAGGAGACACAGATTGGGTCACCTCTGTTGCTTATTCTCCTAATGGAAGCAATATTGTCTCTGGCTCTGTAGACAACACCATTAGGGTTTGGGATGCAACTACTGGTCAAACTGTTGCAGGTCCATTCCAAGGACACACTTTTGGGGTCACCTCTGTTGCTTATTCTCCTAATGGAAGCAATATTGTCTCTGGCTCTGATGACAACACCATTAGAGTTTGGGATGCAACTACTGGTAAAACTGTTGCAGGTCCATTCCAAGGACACACTTTTGGGGTCATCTCTGTTGCTTATTCTCCTAATGGAAGCAATATTGTCTCTGGCTCTGATGATAACACCATTAGGGTTTGGGATGCAACTACTGGTCAAACTGTTGCAGGTCCATTCCAAGGACATACAAATTCAGTCAATTGTGTCATCCATTCTCCTGATGGTGCTCATATTGTTTCTGGGTCTCATGATATGTCTATCAAGGTGTGGAGAGTACAGGATCTCTTTCTTGCTGGTGATTTGCATATAGAAAATGGCTTTATTCAGTCCTCTAGTGGTGCTCTGTTTGGCTGGGTCAGCCCTTGGAACAGAAATTCATCCTGTCTTCCTGTTCACTCTTTTGCCATATCTTCTCATGGCATTTACCAGCTCAATGTTGATGGCATTTCTGACCCTTTGTTTGGAGAGTCTTGGATTTCTTGTTGGCACTGATTTCTACATCCCTTTTGAATATGCTTCTTGATACATTGTACTATTGGAGATATTATGATTTTGACAAAGTTGACTGTGATACACCATAGATTGTGAACCCTTGAATTTTCTGAATAATAAAAAATGCTATGTACAGAACCGTGTAGATGGCAAACTGCTCCGAGACCCATCGTCTATCTATTTTTTTTTCATCTGCGCCAGAACCTTGTCCACTTCCGCAATATACCTATCCGACAGTTTCTGAAACTGAGATACGACAAGAGTAAAGTCCGTAAGCGTCTGCATTGGCCCACAGCATGAAGTATACCTACCTCGTCGAGTTCGACCGAGTGTTTCTCGTATTTGCCTTTCTTGACGCTCACCTGGTGATGCTTACGGATCTGTACACGCACGTCCTCTGCCATCCGGTTGGCCGCCGACAAGAGCATATTTCGAGCCTCGACCGTCGGTCTAAGGGAGTGAATCAATTCATTGCGGAGAGCGACAAAGACCGGGGAAATCGGAACCCACTTGGGTATGGGTATCTTGATCGTTCGGGAATCGAGTCGTTGAGGGACGATGTTGGGCAGCTTAGCGGCATATATCCCTTGCTCGACCGCTTTCGTGTTCTACTACATACTCGTGAGCATTTCGAGAGGAGAAAAAGACGGATTCCGTCCTTCAAGAGGAAAGAAGGAAGCCCGCCAACGCACATGTTCATCAAACACGGTGACGAGCAACATAGATCCGTCCTTGACCCCGACCGTGGCTACCTCCTCGAGCTTCACTGTCTCACCTCGCCGCGACGCGAGCACTACACGGACGGGTGCTAACAGGGCCGGTGTGACGCGTCCACTCGCGCGCGTCTCGAACCCTGCCACTTCCTTGCGGAACCACTCGATGGCGGTGGTCATTTTTGATTCGGCCTTGGCGTACTCGGCGCGCGCGTCCTCCGAGTCAAAGCGTTGTTGTGAACTGGGCACAAAGGACGCAGTGGACCTGGCTTTTGCTTTGGAAGCGTACGTGCGCAAGACAGACGGACGGCGGACGCGAGGAGGAACATGGCGAGGCAGGAGCTGTCGAACGAGGAAAGACATGATGTACTCTATTTGACAAAAATTTGCGAGATATTGTTTATTTACCCAATCTGGAATGTTATAACCCCTGTACTGTCGTGGTATAGTAGAGTGGTAGTGCTACAGATGATCTAAATTTATGTACTCAATTTCTACGGAAACTGCTTGCTCAGCCCATCGTATATCAAAAATATAATCGCACTGCTCGGTATCGATCTCGCCATTGTGATCCCACATCCAGCGTACAACCCCCGGATGCCATGCTCCCTGTACATCACCCGAGCCGTCCCCCAAAATGTCGTCGGGGGAACACCTTTAGCGCGGGGCCGCAGCTCCTCCTCCGTCTGCATTGCACTCTTCACCGTATCCGCAGGGAAGAACGAGAAGTTGAACACGACCCCAGCACACGCACCCGACAGGGCAGACTCCCAGGGGAGAATCTGCTTCCGTCCGAGCGACGTGCCCGTCCGGGCCGCCCGGCGCTGTATGAGTTGTGCACCGACAAACTCTTTGCACGCAAACCAGGCGGCAGCGCCGCCGCATTCTCGGATGAGCGTGCCTGTTTGGCCTAGCCAGAGACCACGAAACCCGTCGTTGCGGATGACGTTCGTGAGAACGGCGATCGGGCCGGGGAGGGCCCGGGACTTGGCAAGTGGTGTTGACGGTAGTGTGGCGGCTACGACGGTTGGTTGAACAGGCGGGCTAGACGCGTCTGTGGCGAGCATTTGCACCTGCATTTTACATTTGACGAGTTCTACGGGTGTTCTGGAAGAGAGAAAATTCCTCTGTAAATCGGACCTCGCTCGCATTTGGGGAGCAGGACGTACAGGACGAAGCTTGTGACCGCACCGGCGCCGGCACCACATACAGCAAGCTGCGGAAGCGTGAGGTCCTGTGAAGGTGGTTGCGCAGTGAGACGCCGTATGGCATGCTGTAGTTGGCTGTAGGACAGGAAGAGCGTTGCATTTTCTGCCATCGCGCCTATGACAGGTGCTGGCAAACCCTGATTTTTGGCAACAAGAAGGAATGAGATGACACCTCCTACAACACAGAGACGGACGAAGACGACATACGCGATAGAGTCCCCGTACACCTTCGTTTTGAAATGTCCGGACGAGACAGTCGACGGGACCCTTGAACCTTGCGGTAGGGTCTAGCACTTGAGACTGAAGTCGGACCTTGGTGAGATCGAAAGGGTGCTCGAATATCTTGGAGGCCATGCCCGCGATCTATCTGCAAGTTACTATGACTCGCCGGCATACGAACGAAGAACGCACGCTTCCAAAGGTGATGTCTTTGGCAGCAACAAGGGCGGGTGAGACAGCGTGTGTATGGTCTGTCATGAGTGATGGAAAAGTTAGAGTTACTGTGCTACTATCGCATTATTTGAGGTCTGAAACGACCAATCCTGTATAAACCGCGCAAATTTGAGCTTTAAACGCGGACACGCGATTTCAATCAAATCAGTTTTGTTTTTTGGAGCCATCGGACTTATCGGACTTTGAATAGTCGGTTAGATTATGACCATCTACATAAAAATTGTGTTAGTCTAATGCGTGCCTAGTCTGTATCTATAGGTACTCGTTGGAAAACATTGCGTGAAGCGCCATCATCTTCGACCACTGTTACCTGCACGAGTGTGTATCCATTCCTTCGGGGCATCCACTTGAAGAATATAAGCCAATACACCACCCCCAACAACCCAACAAAGAGCGCGACAACGACATGCGACTGTCAGGACATCAGCAACGGTCAGCGATCGACGCTCCAAGCAACGTACATAATACGGGAGATGCTCATATGGCTGATAACCAGCAGCCGGTGGTACCATTGGTACCACAACCAGAAAGACATTCGAGAGGAAGAAAAACACAACGGCAAACTTGTATGCTCGGAATGGCGCACGCCAGCTGTACGACTTGAAAGCGTCGGTATACAACAATAGCAACCCGCCAGAGACAAGGAGGTTGAACAGTGCAAGGGGGTACGAGGAGTCTGGTGATCGATTGTGAGCGTCCATATTCAGAAAACAAGCAGCCGATGGCCACTCACAGTTGACGATGAAGAGATAGGCATCCCCCGGAGGTGCGAACACAGCAAGCAAAACTGAAATCAGGTATTGCGCGAAAAGGCCAGGAAATGGTGCATTGAATGGCTTGTTGCTGGCAAAGAACGACGAATATGGCAAAACCCCCTCTCGCCCCAGTTCCTGGACAACTGACCACTACATGAGGCCTCTCGCACAAACGCGTGTTAAAGATCTCATACCTCTACCTTGAGTGAAAATTATTGATAGAATATTGCCTAACATGGAGAAGGAAATGACGACACTAAGAATCTAGAGATATAAAGTGAGATTCGGCAGCAACTAGAATTCAGACAAGGCTCACCCTTTCCGTCTCAGGGCCAAATAAGTTCCGGAAGAACAGGGCACTGATAGAGGTAAGCTACCCAGATAAAATCAACAAAGGACTCTTACGCGGGGATAGTGCCTCCGTGAAGCATATCCGTCTTGGACACCACCGCAAAATAAGCCACGTTTACGGAGACATACACAAATGCGACAAGACACATGGCCAGCGGCGCAGCGACTTTGATCGTCTTGACCGGATCGCGGACTTCAGACAAGGCATAGTTGGCATTCGAATATCCGATATAGGACCTAGCCCCATGCAGCTGCATCATGCGACAACGAAACCGGCATGTGGGTTACCCACCAAATGACATTGTACATCCCAATCGTGAACGCATTGGCGCCATAGTTGGTGCCCTCCCAAAATGTCCGCCAGGTGTAGTTGTTGGGCTGATCGTACTCCTTGCCAACCGTGAATCCGGGCACACCAGCTAAGCTCAGAAAACCGGACACCGAAATCAATATCAAGACAAAGAATTTGAACGCCCCAAGTGCGTTTTGAAGTTTGATGCCAAATTTGGGAAAGATACCATGTGCGACAAGACAAAACGTTGCACAGAGGAACGCCACGAAACGGACGTTTGTCGGTGTCCGTTCGTAATCCAAGGCGTTCAGCGCATCTGAATGACTGTCAGCACCACTACTCAGTGGCCACCCCAACGGGAGCACTTACATTCCCCAAATGCAACGCACGCTGCAGACATCCAACCCTAAGATGAATCAACGGCGATGAAGGCATGCGACGAGGAAAAGACATGGACGACACGCACGATGAACAGGCCATACACCGCATAAATACAGGTCGTCATGTACGCAGGGCGCCGAAAGACATACTCCATGTAGGTCTTTTCCCCACCATTCCGAGGAAGACCCTATGTCAGAGCGGCATGAAGAGTCGTATAGTAAGCCTAGAATAAATCTTACTGTGCCAAATTCGGTGTATACAGAGGTGCCGGCAGCAGCGACCAAGGCCCCGAGAATCCACATGACAAAACTCATACCGACGCTTCCAGAAGAGTTGAGAATGATGCCTGGGGCTGCAAACACACTTGAGGTATATGGTCAGCAGATTCGTCATTCCGGATGTGAGGGGAAAAATGTACCCTGTTCCAATTACCCTGTTGAAGATGAGTGAAATCGCGCTGAGCATGCCTTTCAAGAAAATAGACATGTACACTCTAAACACATGTTGTCCAAGTATATTGACGAGCGGAACCCACCCAGTTGTCGTTTATCTTCAGGCACACCAACTACGAAGGGTCTATGTTCCGCTAGCTGCCGACGTTAGTGGTCAAGCCATTAGCGAATAGGCTCCGAGCACAGACCAGTTTCAACATCCTGCCGAACCTCTTGTATGGTACCGCGCACATGCGACTGAAGGAGGGGTTCCGTCTCTGAACGCGACGAGGAGGTTGCACTTTCGTACAGCATGTCGATCTGTCCGTGAGTGAGACCCAGCAGAGTGGTTGAGAGAGCCAAAACACTCGTGGGTACAACACAACACACACAACACCCACTTGACCGGGCCTGGCGGGCCGAGGGACAAGACACGCGGCGGTAGCTCCAAAAGTGCACCTGAATCAAACTGGCGCACACGAAGACAGGAAGTGCACAGTATTCTGCTCCAAACATGCATGACGGGTTAAAGTACCATCGTACAAGTGATTCAGCGCAGTAACTCTCATCAAGTGACATTTGTAAACCTGCGCAGCAACAGCCAAGGTGCATTTTCGGTCATGTACTGCATAGTACACCTTCCGTTATAATAAGTTAACAGCTCAGAAATGGTATATGAGACACATGGTCACGGTATACTTTGTGTCTCTCAACTCTTACTACTAGGACTGGTTCCCACGGGGTGACACGCCTCGGATGCAAACCACCCGTTTTGCTGGGTGAGCGTTGAATTTGAGGTTCAGGCACTCATTTCTGGAACTGCCACAAGTCGGCAACGGAGAAGATGGCAGGCCGATGCCATTTTCATCCTGATTCGACGGGCTTTTTGAACAAGCCTTTTGCGAATGGCAAAAACCGGCTATTCAACTTTGGCCCACAACAGGCGGAAGCCACCACTCGCATTACTTGATTCCCGCACTCGCACGGTGTCAAATATCTGGCAGCTGGCGAACCGACAGAGTGATTCAACTGGTCCATAACGGCTGCAGAGTAGCACAGACCCTGTTCGTCGCAACTGCCTTCATTGACAAGTACCTTCAATTCGATAGCGCACGCTTGCCTAAAGCAAAGCTGCACTGGTTAATAACCGGGGCTCTTCATCGCCACACGTCCCGGACTGTTAACAACCCCGCTCCAACGCCATGTCTTCAAAGTTGCCCCGCCTTTGAAAACCTGTCATCGGCACATTCTTGTCCCGTGGGGGGTCTTCATTAATATATTGGTCATTCGTCTCTCTCTGATAATCAACGCAAGCCAAGTTCAACAAGTACAGGTGATTGACCGGAAGGTGCCTGGTCTATCTGGCCGCCGCCGATAATCACATCGCCATGGAAGAGGACGGGCAATTTGCGGCTAGGTTAGCTGCGTTTTGCTTGAATTGGAATGGCGGTGCTGCGATTTTGCTAGGTCCGCATAATATCCCGCAGGTGGCTGGACACACTGCATGGACGCTCCCAAAGCGGTCGACGCAGTGTTTCATTTCCGACGTTCATGCATACTTCTATCCATGTTTGTCCACCGTTTTCGAGTTCCAGTACGTGTGCCCGATTATCTATCGGATTGAAGTTCTATAATCCAGTAGATGTTGGGGCCCAATCGGCCTCTTGATGACGGCATTATTGGAGTGACAGAAGACATGAATACTAGGCTAAGGCGTTATCACAGTGGCAATGCGGATTTCCTTGTCACAGGTTTAACCCACTCCTGAGCACGTTCTTGATCATGCGGTCATCAAATACCTCGAATATCCCTCGATTGTCCGATTCTATTCTCATTCGGTTCCCGGTCACCGCGTACCTGCTCGACCTCTTCAGCTCCTTCCGTCTCATATATACCACATATTCACTGGTCCCCGCCTTATCCCCTCAGCCATGACCCCAAAGCAGGAAGTATCCCTCAGTGCCACCAGCGTTGACAAGGGTACTCGGCACCTCAAGTTCGACCTTCTTGCCCAAGCAGCTGCTACAGACCACGCCCTCACGCCCCTGCAAGCCATGACTACCCACTGGTGCGCCTTCTGTTGGAGCATTTTCATGTGCATCGGTGCGCTCTTGTGGGGCTACGACGCACAGGCACGTTTCCCCTACATCATTTATCGCTCATCTCACCACATTTGATCCTCAGATTGCCGGAGGATTATTGAGCGTCCCCCAGTTCCGTACGGACTTTGGCTACATTTGGTATGGACAGCCTATCCTCTCAGCAGGTTGGCAAAGCGCGTTCAACAGCGTTAGCTCCATCGGTGGCATGTTTGGCGGTCTTTCCTTAGGTTGGATCTCTGATCGACTAGGGTACGTCCTTACCTAGGCCCCGTTTGCTTCCGTTCACACAAACATCGGTAGGCGGCGTGGCGCTATTGCGGTTGCCTGCGTGATTTCCATCATCGGCGTCCTGATTCAGTTCTTTTCTCCTATACATGCCAACGGAATGCTTCTTGTTGGGAAGCTCATTAACGGCGTTGCTCTTGGTTCGCTAGTCGGCTGCACGCATATCTCAGCACTAATCGATCATGTCCCCTAGGGATGCTTGTATCGAGTGCTGGTGGTTACTGTGCAGAAGTGTCTCCGCTTGCTCTGCGGGGTATCACGACCGCTTCTGTGAATCTCTGGATCGTCCGTCAGTCTAGCCCGTATCCCCTTCATTGTACCGCCGGTCTAACGCCGTCATAGTCGGTCAACTGTAGGCTGTGCTACTTCTTTTTATTTTTTATTTCATACGAAGTCGCGCTTGACCATAGCATGTCTAACGGTGTCATCCGGGGAACTGGTGATTGGAAAAATGCCTATGCATACAGGCTCCCATTGTGAGTGTTGCGGTACCTATGTCCATCCTTCTACCAATTTCCCTCAGCGCTCTCCAGTGGATTTTCCCTGTCATCCTCCTAATGGGCCTTCCGTTTGCACCTGAATCACCCTGGTGGTTGGTTCGCGAAGGCCGGTACGCGGCCGCGGAGAGAGTTCTCGGCCTTCTCGGAGGACCGACCATCGACGTCAAATTTCAGCGACAGCAAATTCAAGAGACGATCGAACTGGAGGACTCTTATGCCGCAACAGCCACGTACATAGATTGTTTCAGAGGTGAGTTCATCCCATTTCACGCCCGTGGACCGCGTTTCATGTGGAGTGCTTCAGGCGAAAATTTGAAGCGTACTGTCGTTGCCATGATGGTGTTCGCGCTCCAGCAAGGATCGGGTAAGGCATTGCCTGAATATATCCATTCCGGCGACTGGACTGTAGTCTGCAGGCGTGGTCTTTGTCTTGGGTTACAGCACCTACTTTTTCCAGCTTGCCGGGATGACTAACGACGAAGCATTTAATCTCGGTGTCGGCGTGACTGCTACCGGGGTTAGTTTTTGAGTATGCCCCATAGTAACCTCTCCTTCATACCTTTAAGCACAGGTCATCGGCAACCTACTGACTTTTTACACCGTCGACCGCTTTGGCCGCCGCTTCCTCTTTAACTGGGGGATGGTCGGCTGTACCGTTGTCTTACTCTTGATTGGCTGCCTTTGGATAGGGAATACGGGAGACGGCGCAAAATGGACCGTTTCCGCACTCGTATGTCGCCACACTCGTTCTTGTTGTTTATCAACTGACTGCCGCGTGTCCAGACGATCGTCTACAATCTTGTTTACCAAGTCGGCATGTACATGTTGTTTCCTTTTCCTTTCGAACAGTCTGTCTTACTTGTCGTCCACAGTGGTCCACTTGGATATGTACTCTTTGCGGAAGTCTCGTCTGCAAAGTTGCGCTCAAAAACGGTCGGGATCGGGATCTGGACAAACTCGCTGTGCGGTACGGTCGCCAACGTCGTCATTCCCTACCTGTACGTCATCCTTCCGATCAGTACGCGTAGCCTTTGAATCCCGACACGGTCTCACGGGTGTGCATGCAGCGTGACACCAAACGAAGCGAATCTCGGTGGCTATGTTGGCTTCATCTTCGGAGGGCTCGCATTCCTGGGGACCGTGTGGGCGTACTTTTATATTCCAGAGACCAAGGGACGGACGGTGGACGAGTGCGTGGTTGTCTTGCGCGCTTGTTGTGTGAATTTCCTGACGGGGACGCATAGACTCGATTTATTGTACGAGAAGCAGGTGCCTGCGAGGCGTTTTGCGTCGTACCAGTTATACGACGGGAACGGAGACAGAATATGAAGTTGAATGATGGGCGATGGACTATGTATGGCTTGGAGGGACATTTTTAATCATGGTGCTGTGTACGATCCGTTCTCTCTTACGGTCCTTCTAATTTGTTTTGGGTATCATAAAAGGGAATCTATGCACGGTGGTGGGGGGTGATGGGCGTCGGTGTGGTGGACGGCAAGATTACAGCCAAGTCAGTGATGGGCAGTGCACGACTGCCGGGGGGATATCCCCAACACTGGGTGCTCGATGGGAAACAGCAAGTAACCGGGAGTGCTTTCTCTACGGTGATGGAAGGCCGGGATAATAGTACTTGCGGCATGAACGGGCAAAAGGATTCGGAACATGTAGCATCAGCACTTTCTGCATCAGTTTGTAACGTAAGACCTTACGGCGCATTTGCATCACGCCTTTTACTAGGCTAGGCCTGCGCGAAACTTATGTAACCAAACTTCGCCCGAGGAATAACGTTACGGTAGGTTCGAAACTGTCTAGTTTGAATACCATTTATCGAACATATAGCCTCAACGACGGCTGGGAAGGAGCCTGTGGTGAGCAGTGCATTGCTAACTAACCTTTCAATATTGCCTATTGCTTAGACTAGGACTTGCTTGAGTAATCTGGGGCAAGCATCAATCCCATTCTGTTGGACATTATGCTCAAAAATAGATGCATAGCTAACTCAGGTATGGTATAAACAAAATTCCTGCTGAGAGAACAACTTGATCAGATGAATACATAGGGAATCAGCTGCAAATGGTATGCTTAGGTTTCAGTATGTCCGAAATCTGTCATACACATAGTGAAACACCTCTAACCTCTTGATCAAGCCTTAGTTAAGGCTGATATGGGAGATCTAAGGAGAGGGAGCCTAGAGAGTGAAAATCTGAGAAAGTGGGGGAAGTGGGACTGAGTCTATCTTGCTTAGCTCCTCCTCTAGAGAGAGAACACCAAGAGAACTTGACTGGGAAGTCCCCTGGTCAAGTTCCTTGGGCTTTATATACTAACTAACTATTTACATGAGTTGTATTTAGATCTAAGGATTGGATGGGTTAGGGCATATGGGGGCATGTATAGAGCATGTGGAATGGAAGCATGTACATGTTGTTACCTTGCTGCAGTGGCAGCATAGCCCTGAATATGTCAGTTCGCATTTTTGATGCATAAGTCATCCTTGAGGAGATCTGAAGATCTGCCACAAAGGAGGTGGAATCTTGAGGGGATAAAGGCATCCATAGATAGTCTTATATGTGTATTAGTGAGGGTTAAAAGTTGGGGCCAAAGGATTGGTCCATTGGCTCAATATTTATGGGTGAAGATTTTGGGTTTTAGTCCCCTCTATAGATAAGATAAGATAAGAGTTACTTAGAGCGAAAGTTGCTCTAGAAAATCAGGAAAAATGGGGACAAATAGGAGAAAAATGGGGTGATTCATAATGTATAGCTAGGCCATGCAGATGGCACTGATGTGTTGTACTAGTATGTCAAGTGCTCAAGTTCTAAACTGCCAATTGAGCTGATGCAATTAACAAACTTACTGATGACTGTCTATGTAACTCCAGAATTGATTGATTGACTCCAGTTATGCTTGAATTCTGCATATGATGATGCAAATGATGAATCTGGGACTCTTGTTGTTATAGGGCAGGAAAATTTGGGACATAGAGAAGTACAGAGGACAAAGAGCCCAGAACCAGATAGCAACTGTGACTTTAACAGAACTGTGCTAGTTCCCTTGCCTCCTGCTTCTGTCTACCCAGCAAGAGCAACAAGTCACTGTTACTGGCTCCTGACAACTCTGTCACAGATATGATATAAAAGTGTTTTGAAGATCACCTTCAGAAGGATACTCCTGATGACTCTGATTTTATTGAGAATATAATCAATTTTGTGTTCACTGCTCAGCTGCATGAACATGTCAGTGCAGTTGAGTTCCAAGCTATGGGTGCTGTCAACTAGATGACAAAAGCAATAGGCACACTTGGTCCTACTCTAGCTGCACTTGACTGCCTGGGTGCTACTATCAGTACTGGTGCAAATGTCACCATAGAACTACACATGTTTGAGACTGCCTAGAGCATTCTCTCATGGAGGTTGAAACCATTCAATCAGATTATGAAAGGTATCACTGTGGTACCTGACTCTATCTTTGCAATTTCTTGGCTATCTCAACCCATGGCAGATTCATGCTTACACATCACTCACTTGGTTTGTTATATATCAGCTACAAGCAAGGTGTGCCTGTCCCTCATTATCTGCATAGAATACTATAACAGCTTGTTGTGTAAATAGGTGCTCTCAGATTGAAGAGACTATGCTAATCAGATGATCAGATTAGTAGATACTATAAGCTCATTTCTTCAAAGATGCCAATCCATTGAGGAACACCAAGCCACACAAAAAGATCATCATTCTTCTCCTCCAGCAAGTGACAGAGTGAAGCTACTTCATTACTGAAATAGAAGAACCTTTGTCCTCACCTATGTCATGATCCCCATGGCCAATGTCTGTGCATTCAGACTGCAAAACATGCACCCTCTGATGTCAAGGCAAGATTTACAGCTCAAGTTATGGGCACTTTAAACTACATTCTTGGAGAGTGTTGTTCATGTGATGAATGTGAATGAATACCCTATTGAATGCATGCTATTACAGTAATTAGTTCACATGCATGTAGTAGATAAATTAGAACTCCACTATGGAGTTCAAACAGAGACTCTTGTGTTCGTACCACGACCATCCTCTTACAACAGCCTACTAAGCAATATCCAGTGAGTACCAGCAACCCTTCCTCAATGGACGTTGCTATGCCATACTCTCAACAGGTTATAAGCCCCGATGGCTAGCCTCTGATCGCTGGAGAATTAAGCAAAAGCTCCTCTCTATCGCTGAACATTGGCTGGTTGCTAAGGATACCTGGATATGTGCTAGTAAACCTCTGCTCCCAGTCTCTCCCAAGTATCGCAGAACCACCAAGTGTCGCTGAAAAGCTAACCAGGTGGATCGCTGCTTGAGGAAGAGGGTGAATCTATGCTGGATGTCGCTGGTCGCCTTAACTGGCTGATTGCCATCTGGAAGAGGGGGGAAACTATGCAGTTTGAATTCTCCATTCTTGCATCTCTTGCTAATGAACGTTGTAGATATCAAAAATGTCAACTTCCAAAGACAACAAAATGACTGTTTTTAACGGCTCTAACTTCAACATGTGGTGGCCAGCTATGGAGGCCTACCTTCAGGCTTCTGGCTCTCTCTGGGCAACATATGTCCCAGCTCCTACTGCCCTCACTTCATCTGTGACTGCTGAAGAGCGTAAAAACTTTATTGACTGGTATCGTGCAAACGACCAGTTAATTGGGTCCATTAAGCTCCATATGATGGACAATATCTGTCAATGGTTTGCATCACAGGACGTGGCAAAGGACCTGATTGATGCCATCAAGAAGGAGTATCAAAGCTCCTCCATCACTGCTGCATATATGCTCTTTCGGGAGCTTCTTGATACCACTGTCCCCTCCTCCTCTCACCCAGCTCTGGCCTTGACAAAGGTCACCACCCTCTTCAGCCACCTAGAAACAGCAGGATATAAATTCCCTGAGGATATCCAGTCCATGCTAGTCCTCGCCAAGCTTCCTTCTACAATGGACGTCATCTCCCAGATGATGGCACAAGCAAAAAAAGTACTCAAGGTTGGAGGAATCCACAGCACTGCCATCCTCTCCTGGGAATCAAGGTCCCTTGTGAAGGGAAAATCCGGCCAATCGGCCAACAAGGTCTCTGCGGTCAAGCAGAAGGGCAAAGAGCCCACTTTCCAACAGCAACAGAAACAGTTGCAACAAGGCAGCAAGGAGAAGAAATCCCACTACAAATGAGAAAAGGGTAGCAAGCCCAAAGCAAACGCCGCAGCAATGGCAGAGGCTACCCAGATTGCCTCCGCTGCTTTTTCTCTCCGGGTCCCCTACACGGATGGCTCTACCCCCATCGTTGACCCTTGGGTTGATGCCCACAAGTCCGTGCATGCCTACCAAGACACGTACAGCCCTGCCACTGATCCTCGGATCAAGCAGGCTTTCACTCTTGCCAACAGGTTGGGTCTTCAACCCTCCTGCCAGACCATCTGGTGCCTTGATGTGCATGTCACGGCCGGCACTACACTGGTCGTATCCCTTCCTCTGCCTACTCCTCCTTCCGCAAGGTTTGAGGAGCTTCCTCCCTCTCCCCCACCATCTATTACTAAGGCATTGTATGAAATGTATGACAACCCCACATATGGTGAAGAGCCGGTCAAGGAACAACCAGCATCGAAGAAAAGAAAGCGTGGAGGCTGCTGGAACTGCCACCGTCAAATTGAGATGGCACCCAACTCTGAATGGGATTTGGAAGAGGTGAACGATGATGTGGATCTTGACAATATCATTGACATCTATGGTTCCATTCCCCCCGAGGATCTTGACCAAGAATTGGCGGACCTGGCCAGTCTAGGTGTGGGCACCTCCATAGATGTCTTTATGTCGTATGTGGATAAATCCATTGACCCATTACCAACACTAATCGATCTCCCTGGTTTCACAGATCTTAGTATAGTATCATCGGACAATGTAGATAGTTTCCATGTATCTACAAAAGAGCAATATACTATTTGCTCCCCCACATTTGCATTTCAAGAGCATGCCTGCCCCAATGTTGGCAAAGGAAAGGAAAAGTGCAAGTGCAGGCACGGACATCTGGATAATGTCTGGATATTAGACTCTGGTGCTTCCATGTATTTCACACCTGACCGATCCGACTATGTAGAGTATGATGAGTTACTGCGCGATAAGTGGATCTCAGTGTCCACTGCTGCAACAGTAATCTTCGTAAAAGGAAAAGGGAAAGTCCTTATATGTTGGGAAGATTCGCAAGGCATTAGCCACATCCTACCCCTATACAACGTAGGACATATATCTGACAGTGGCGTTAAGCTTGCATTCATGGGACGCTTGCTTGCCGAAGGTGCCTTGATTAAAGGGAATGCCAAGCAACTAACAATGCTTTATGGCAATGGCAAGGTACTAGCTCCCTTCCTACCGGATGGTGTAATGAAGTTCCTATATTCAATTAAAGCCTTACCCCTGAAAGATTGCCACAATGACTGTATATTCCTTATTTCCTATGATATTCTACACAAACAATTCGGTCACCCTGGCAAAGATGCCCTTCATCAGATGAAGAAGCACACTAAAGGCTTCCCTGATGATGTAAAAATTCCTACTGAGGTCCTGGTATGCCCTGGATGTATCAAAGGTAAAATGCCTAACAGGAGTTTCCCCCCAAATGAGCGTTGCACTACCCGCACCTTTGAGTTGATCCATTCGGACCTCAAAGTATTTCCTCTTGATTCATATCAC
>JBBPKO010000203.1:11154-21824 GCA_038089295.1 Xerocomus amazonicus
GAAAAAAAAAAAAAAGATTGGGAGAACAAAGGAAAGCACATAATAGAAGACTGCCGGGTATATACAGACGAAATTTGAAGCTTTGTTACCATGTCGTACATGAGCCTTGATTAATGCGAGTTGAATGCGCGTCGCGCTTTTCCGACCTGTGAAAATAGAAAAAGAAAGAGAACCTTGGCCAAAAAATGGTTGGAGGGTAGATGAACGGCAAAACGATGGTCGTGACCGCGCGATCATTGCTTTCGTTCCGCAACAGACATCCACGATCCTTCTGCCTCCTCCCCAATCACAAACTCGATATCATCATCCTCATCGTCTCCCTCGCAGTCTTCCCCGTCACAATCACCTTCGGTCTCTGCGAGATCCGTGTACCCACCACTGCCATGGTAAAGGCTGAACCTGGGACGGTTACTTTCGCCACGTTCACTTGTCACCACACTCCTCGGCGCATTTGGCAGCACGAACACTTCCCATTGTCTATCTCCCATCCGAACCCAGTCTCCGCTCACCTCAACCGTCCTCGACCGGCTCAGCACTTCCTTGACAATATCTGCATCCGTATGCAGTTGTTGCACCCGCTTAAACGACGCCAATAATGAGATGGGGATCCAGCCCTCGTTGTCCATCTACAACAGAATCAAACGAGAGAACGAAGAGGGGAAGACGACGGGGACTCACCCTCTGCCGAAGAAAAAGGTCCTGTGCCATATTTTGCGGGCTCAGATAATATTCAAGTTGTGCCAACAAGTAGTTCTGCATCGCTTCTAGAGAATAAATGGTCGACGTGAACGGTATGTGTGGCTGAGTGGTAGGAGCGATCGCATCGTATGATTCAAGTTCGGGTGTTGCATAAGTAGGCTGACCGTACCCATTAATGGGGTCGGTCGTAGGCGAAAGTACCTCAAATGGCGGTGGCGGCGGCAGAGACACAAACGGGTAGGATCCGGGCCGCTGATGATGAAAATAGCTCCCCCTCCCGCGTCCGCCGTAAAAGCGACCTCCAAAGCCCCGCCCTCGCCTGCCAGAAAACCCACCTCGTTCGTGTCCAAAACCGTGAAATGAACCCCGTCGTGGTCGCATATGTCTAGATCCATCGGCATATCCCTGCTGATCCCACCCATCCTTCCCTTCCTCGGTACCATTCTCGTGGCGCCAGCCGTGCTGTCGCGCAGGATACCACCCCCTATCACGATGTTGATCCCGGGTCGTTTCCCGAACGCGTTCCTTTTCGCGTTCCCGCATGTCCCAACGAGAGTCGGGTGCGTTCACATACCCATTGTGGTCGCCAAATCCGTACCCATAATTCTTGACTACCCAAGTGTCGCTTGCATGAGAATCTGTCTCAGACTTGTCTATTGAACGATCGGCTTGTGATGTGTCGTCAGGGGATGGAATGTTGACTGGTTCGGGTCGATCGTCGACCTTTTCTGGACGCGGCTCGTCCAGGAGGTTCGGTGGAGGAAGCGGGGGTGAAAAAGGAGGCTGCAAGTTATCCAGGTCTTCGCTGTGGGTTGTACCGAATTCCCACCTGATTGGTTTTTTGGTTCCATTCGCTTCCCGCGATGGCAAGGGCACGACGGTGGCGTCTTTGGCACCATCGAGGGGAGTAGACTGGAACGAGAGCGTTCTAGAGAATGAGCGAACCGATGGCTTGCGACTTCCAAGTCTTGGTGGTCCATGGTCGTCTGGGTTTAGGCCAATGAAGAATGAAGCAAACTGCTCCGTGGCGCGCTCGACTGCAATGTCTATAGGCTGTTCTAAACTGAGTGGTGTAGTACTTGACTCCGCTTGGGGGTCATCGGGGTCGATGGTGCCAAACACGACGCTTTTAGATGGTCTCGATTGCCGACCGTTCTGGCTTTGTGCCATGACTTTGGAGACGGCAGATTCTATCGTTACGGAGCCGAGTTCGGTTGTATGCGGGAGAACGTGCTCGGAGGCGTTGACATAATTGGATGAAATGAGAGTCTGGTTTTGGAAATGATTGTGTGAATGTGGAGGGGGGACCTCGCCCCAGAAGACTGGATGATGACCATACATGTAGGCAGGAAAGGGCGGATAGTGGGTGTAGGGTGGGGTGCCTTGGCCTGAGTGAGGGGGAACGTAAGGGGGAGATGCGTGACCTGGGATATGTGTGGGTGAGAATTGCTGGTTGAGGTACTGGGGGACAAAGTGGTGTGTGTAGCGGGGTGGCATGTCTTGCGGAGGAGGTACGAGTGGGTGAGAATAAAAGGGTGTATCTGAGGGAGGCGGAGGGTCCGACTGGAACGAAGATGATATGTGATTTGGGGGATCAGGCAATGCAGGACTAGAACGTTGATGTGTGGATCTCGCAAGGTTGTTGTCTAATCTGAGATCGGGAGGAAGAGCATCGTCTTGCGGTAACGTGCGACCACGGATCTGCAAACGTGGGCTGGAGGCAGAGCTGCTGGAGCGACTCTGATCTCTGGATTGTGAGGCGGAGTGGGAAGCACGAGAAGGACGGACAGAGCCTGAAGGGGGGAATGGATGGTGCCGAAGAGAAGCGGTACTATCTATGGAGGTGATGAGAGGGGCGTACGATGGGATAGCGTAATAAGGACGAATACGTACTCTGCCTGGATGGCGGTGCGGAGGGGGACGAGTTGGACTGTCTATCCTGAGAGGGCAGTTGTGGCCAGGCTACTGGATCAGTGGCTGGAAGCGGGTTTGTGCTTGATGAGGACTGGCGAGAGAGATGCGGTGGTACACGGACAACGAACGGATCATGTTCGTCCTGTCGGTCGAGGATGGCGAGGTCGGGTCGGTGCTGGATCGGGTCATCGCGCAGGGACGTGCGTTGAGGAGCATTCTTGACTTGTTCGTGCTTTTGTTCGGTCGTCAATTTGGCCTTTTTAGCACGCTGAGCGTAGGACTCGTTTGGATTCCGCGCAGACGAGACCATTCGGACGCAGCGTCTTGTCCAACTGACTGGCTACTCCGCGTCACCCTTGCTGGAGATTAGCTAATCAGACCAACATCTTATTCACGACTACTACTACACAAGTAGGCACGTTGAGGCCAACAAAGCAGCTAATATATTACTATTTACGACTCTCTCGACTCAGCCCGGGCGTGTCCTTTCTTTCGTCTGCCTCACACTAGAGGATATTCCTCTCACTTTTGGCGAGGGCACGTTGAGGCCACCATACATACGACATTTCGTTTTAGTACCTGTGCATCATCAGTAACCCATCACATCCATCATCTCGCTCATCAACTTACCTGTAGTGTGCAGCCTTGTACGGGCCCTGGACAGGGATATCAAGGTACTTGGATTGCTCGGTCGTGAGCGTCGTCAATTTGACATTCAGCTGTTGAAGGTGTGCACGTGCGACTTCCTCATCCAGCTCCTTAGGCAGTATGTGCACCCCAACAGCAAACTTGCCCGGGTTCGTCCACAATGCAATCTGGGCCAGGACCTGGTTCGTAAATGAACAAGACATGACAAACGATGGGTGTCCAGTAGCACAGCTGCCATCATCTGGTGAGCACAGCCCATCAGCCGACCGCAGCGACCACTTACCCCAAGTTCACCAGACGTCCTTCAGCCAAAAGAATGACGTGGCGACCAGACGGAAGTGTGAATCGGTCGACCTGTGGTTTGATGTTCACAGCTTCTTTTGCGTTGGCCTTGAGCCATGCAACGTCAATCTCAACGTCAAAGTGGCCGATGCTACCGTATCATCAGTAACGCTCCCCGCCCCAGACCAGCACGCATCACGCACTTGCTGACAATGGCGTCTTCAGGCATCGCAACAAAGTGCTTGGCCGTGATGATGTCACGGTTACCGGTCGTGGTCACAAAAATGTTGGCACGAGAAGCAGCATCATCCATCGTAGTAACTTCATAACCAGCCATGGCAGCCTGCAGAGCGTTGATGGGGTCGATCTCCGTAACCAACACACGAGCACCGTAGGAACGAAGCGACTCCGCACACTGCAATAGCTAATCAGGATTAACGCCATAGAACGAGTGAAAAAGACCTACACCCTTTCCGACGTCACCAAAGCCAGCAACGACAGCAACTTTTCCGGCAAGCATGACATCTGTGGCACGCTTGATTCCATCCACAAGAGATTCACGACATCCATAGTAGTTGTCGAATTTGGACTTGGTGACGGAATCGTTGACATTGATCGCAGGAACCTTGAGCCTGCCTTCACGGAATGCCTTGTACAGATGGTGCACACCTGTCGTGGTCTCCTCGGAAAGACCACGGATGTCTGAATAGCCTGTGAGAATCGATCACTTGTGATCACAGCATACTTACCCTTCAGGTACTGAGGGTATTTCTCATGAACAAGGGTTGTGAGATCACCACCGTCGTCCAAGATCATGTTCAAACTCTTGCCACCGGGGAAAGCAGCCAGCGTCTGCTCAATGCACCACGTGTACTCCTCTTCCGTCTCGCCCTTCCAAGCATATACTGGAACACCCGTAGCCGCAATGCTACAGATATCTAGTTACACACTATCGATGAAGAATCTGACTATACACTTACGCGGCAGCGGCATGATCCTGGGTAGAAAAGATGTTCTGCGCGCAACATTGAGAACAGACAACGATGAGAGGCCAGAAATACCCACGCAAGACGACCATGTAACTTCGGCACCCAGGGCAGTAAGAGTCTCGATCAAGACGGCGGTCTGGATCGTCCTGAGGTGCAGACGATTAAAAATAAACTGAGGAGGAAGTGGATCTGATCATACATGTGAAGACAGCCTGCAATGCGAGCACCAGACAGCGGTTTGGAAGCGCCGTACTACAGATCCTAATAAGTGATGTAGAACGACATTAAACGCTCTCTTAGATCACCTTGGCCCTCATGTACATGAGACCTGGCATTTCATGCTACAGGACATGTAAACGAGGCGATGGATCAGGACTGATCAAGACATACTTCTGCAAGTTCGATTTCCTTGCGACCAAAGGCGGCAAGAGAGATGTCTGACAAGTCTCTGGCGTTAGATACTAACTCATCGTCGTTCAACAATCGTTGCACCTGCGACTTTGTAAACCATCGTGCTTGGGGGGAAAAGGGAAGAAAAAAAGCGGCTGAGACTTGGGAGCCACTCAACGCCACTTTTTATTTCTCACCACACGTGGCTATCGTGGGAACATCACCGTTGCTGTCCGCTGAGCAACACACATCAGAGAAAGAGAGTGAAAAGAGTGAGGTCGGTCATCATAGTTATGTCTCAAAAGTCCCAAGGGCGTCCAAAGTGTCAGTTACTCGAGATTGGTAACGTACCTCTCGAAGCAGGAGAACGCTACGCGCCTCACAATATCTGCCAGTGCAATATACCTGCGAGCCTGACAAGGCTCCAACTGGAGAAGTGCGCGCGCATTGCTTCCCAGTCTCGCGTATTTTTCAAGTGTCGGTTTGCACTTTGTCTCTTAAATTCGTGGCCTGAATGAGTTCGCGTTAGATGTCCCCATCGTCCTGCTACAGAAATCACCCGATACGTCACAATAGACCCCAAGACTGGTGAAATCGATATACCAGACCAACTTAGGTGTGTCCTTTTTTGTCCGAGAAAAGGGTGGTAGGATGACTAACCGTTGAATGTAGCTCGCTTCCAAAAGGCAGAGAATGGGGAGATATCCATTTGTATAACAAGTCTGGATCTGAGCGATGATGGGACATATTTGGAACAAATACATGTCTGTCTCTACTTTCTCCGCGGTCCTCAAGCGCCTGGGCCTTGTTTTCATTGGTTACCCATGTTTCACTAGTGCACGTGGTGTTCGAGGCAGTCTTTGACCCGCACAATCCTGTCCCCTTTGGAATTGAGCTTTTTCTAGGTGTCCTTGCCAGCGTGGTGCATTTGGGGTCTGTGCAGACCCCCAGGCAGCGATCCAGAGGATAAATGTTTTGTCCGACTCCAAACGATTTTGGGTGGTCACGGGCTCATAGATCTGGCATTGCCACGGAAACAGTCCTGCGATAATTATGGTACGTAACAAGTCGATCGTCACATCTATTTGAACGCCGTCTGATCAGCCCGAATCGCGGCGTCCTCCGCGATTCCCGGCAACGACAGTATGTAACGTTATGATCCCGAAACGCCAGTGTGACGTGTAGGATCTTATGGCACCTCGTGTCTCGGCTACTGCAGGCTGTGCTCAAGCCGTCGCTGAGTTGATGCACATCAACGCTGTGATGGACCTAGCAATGGTACCCCATACAAATTGACATATAGATATGCTTCCCTGACCGGAAAGAATGGACGAACATCGCCCCATGCATTCCCCTTATGCCCTTTCCGGTGGCTACCTCTCCAGCATGAACGCTACCTCCAGCCTATCTGGCGCCGTCGGTGAATTAGACATCCCACCACAACTTAGAAATCCCACACCACATCATTCCTTCCATCCTTACCGCGTCCCACCAATGCATCAGCGCCAGACCTCGGCGCAATCAGATCTCGCATATCCGCATTCTCTCGTTCAAGGCCCTAGCCCAAGACCCTACACCCATCATTCATCCTCTCCCTCCCAAGACTCCATGGAGGAAGAAATAAAAATTCTGCGGAAGAAGGTGCGAGAGCTCGAGCTCGTCAACGAACACAGTCGACTCCGCATCAAAGAACTCGAGAGCGAACTCGCCCGCGGCAGTCCCACCGAGTCCACGATGAGCCACTCCAAAAATTCCCCACTCGCGCCTCTTCCTGTCTCAAACACGCCGTTCCCTGCATCTATCCACATGTCCTGGAAGGCGCGCACTGACGCACGCATACGGCTCTTCTGTTCTCTCAACCGCGCCGGGAACGCACTCTGTTCGTGGCATGACTCTCGGCGGGAACGCCGCGCGTATCCTCCTCGTATGGCGCCACCTGGTTGTTTGAACTGCGGTTGCACCTACGAGGAGGCCCTCTTTGAAGAGAGTCTGTCCCGCCATGGCGTGGGCAGCTATCACCCAGGTGAAACTGTTCGCATGGATCCCGCACTGCGCAATCCTCTCCTGCGCCTCTTGCAGCAACGCTATGGATACCGCGATGGCGACTTTGAGAGGGACCCCGTCATGGGCGAGTGGATCGAAGGGGAGGGCCACTCGCTCTGGGAGCAGAAACTGGCTGCTGGCGCGCTCAGCGTCCGCAAAGCCCGAAACGAAGACCGCCGTTAAAATCTCGTCTTATTCTTTCTTGTCTTTTGGAAAACCCCTAATTGCTCTGACATAACTAGTGCACTATACATACACAGACGATTTACGTACCTTTCACGGACAGCGAATTTAATGACCAACCCTCCCTCCCCCCCCTTCTCCGTGTATCACCGCTAGCATTCAGTATTCCAACCTCGTAATACCTCTGCCATTGACATCAATTAGCTCAGTACCATTAGAACAGGGGGAGACTATATTCAGTTTCGTATGTATGCTCGTACCACGTGGTGCAAATCATCATTGATGATCGATATCTGCTGAGGAGAGCAACGAATTTGATGCCTTGACTATGGCCGATCCTCCAATGGCAAAGTCAATCAATCTAGACGCTGGCGCCCGGTCAACGACTGGGTTTGAATTCCACTCAGAGGGCAACACCCAGGTCCCCGTACCCGCCCTGTTTCAAAAAAAAAAAGGAAAAGAAAAAATATCAAGCCAGGAAAACGGGAGCCACGCGACATGTCCTTCACGGTGGAACTCGGAACCCGGGCCCTCCCCGAACAGAAACGTGACACACCCGCGAAAGTTTCACCGCGGCGACAAATGTGCTTATCATCGCTGCGTGGGCTCAGTAGGGGGTCAAAACCGATGCTTTGCCGTTCCCTAGGTACCGGCTTCTATCCGTCGTCACTTGTTGGAAACGCGGAAGGAACTCTAGGACGTGGGAGCGTGAAGTACGTGGGCCGGAACAGTTGTCTGTGAAACGCAAGGTTTTGGCTTGGACAGGCTGGGCCAGGCGCTTCGAGCTACCAGGCAACGGCTCGCTGATCGAGGGCTTCCCCCCCCCGCTATGCGATCGGTTCCGAAAGAAATGGACTGTTGGTCATAATCGGTACCGTGTTCGGAACCTGATAGAACAGCTGTCACCAACTCATCGAGAAGAAAGATAGGATGATCTTAAGAACAAGGCAACATGCGAAGCTACGTGCGTCGCGGACGAACCCCGGAGATAAGGGGATCGTCGCCAAAGCGGCGGCTTATGAAGCGCAATGACTCGATGCAACTATGTCTCCGATGGACAACAGTGGACTGCTAACGTGACAAAGGTCGATCAGCAGCAAACAGCCCCAGGGTGTATGTCATCTCATCTCCCCCAACAAGTAAAAAAAATAACATTGCCCTCGCGTATTTGCCCCAGCCGGGGTGAATCCCGACCAGGTGTTCCATGGAAGTACCATGGTCAGACATTTCCCATAACTCTAGGTCCCGTTCGCAGAACATTACATGCAGCGAAAATTGCCACTTCTCGCTGTTCCTGATGTAATGTATATCCGAAATGAATGAACCGGTCTGCATTGAAGGGCAAGTCTTCGTCGAACTCGAAGTTCTTATCTCTGGTTTACGAGTAGACTATGATCTGGACGTTTCGAGCGCGGCCAATCCTGACATAACAATGATAAGCACTGCTACGATTTGCGATCGGCGAGCTACGTACTGAAATCTCCGAAATCTTGGTCCATCCACGTATCAACATCACCCAGTTTGTGTACGACGTCAACGTCTCGGGTAGAATTGTCACGACAACTCACTGATCTTGAAAACAAGTATGGTGGGATATCTGCACAAAAAGACATATACACATTCATTTCCGATGTGATATCGGAAAGGAAGAGGGAAAAAGATCTGTTCCGGTGTCCCGTGTTTCATTTCATGTACCGAGCCCGTGGATGACCGATGATGGTGCGAATGCACAGAGGAAGCCACGAAAGATTTTTTTTTTCCCCTTACAATCTGCTCAAAAAAGACGGCAGACCGACGCATATGGGAATGAGCGTCATCCATGTCTGGAAAACCGAACGTAAACAAGACCGTTTCATCAATTACCTTGCTGGCAAACCAGTTTTTTAGTGCAAAATAGAACACGTGACAAGGACATGTCAATCGGTGACACCACCGACAACGGGCAAGAGCCGGTTCGAAGCATGGCCCTGAAAGCTGGTTGGGTACCTGTCATCGGGTTGGAGACGATTTTATTGATCCCTTCTTTGCAGCACGTGGCCCGCATGTTGTGAATTAGGCGTCAGACAGGGTTTACGCAGGTACCATAACATGCAAGAAGCACCGAAGCATACCGTTTTATTCCATTTGTTCTAATCCGGGAGCTCCCAGTGCATGCACAACGTGATTGACGCGTGCTGGAAAATGCCAAAGCATGTGTGAGGAAGTGGTTGCGGCTGTGGAAGCGTTGTTGGCAAGGCAGTGGGACGCAATCGGTGACGACCAGTGAATGCGAGTGCCAGTGCATGAGACAAGACAATGCCTACTACTGATAAAGCAGATGAAACATACCTACAGGCTATATGATTGTTCCCCACAACAAAGCACTGTCGCCGCCATCGAACCTGAGAAGCTTAATCGAACGTTCAAATTTCTATTCGTCTGGTTCATGATTCACCAGTAGTAAGCTTGGTCGTTCCGTATTATAATTCCCAAAGTTCTGTGGAGATAATCACTCTCTCCTCGGATTTATGATCTGATGCAGTGCTCACCATGGTTTCTGTCTTGATGATTTGTCGACTTCATTTCGTCGGGGTAGTTTATTATGCACAACCCCTTACGACTGGTCGCCCAGTGTGTTTTGGTCTATGTTTGTCGCTTGATTCGATTTACCTATCTTGTCGACCGTCCTCGTCTTGTTCCAACATCTTTTGCGTCGACACACCGGGCTCTAATTCAGCGATCCAAGTCATCGAGGGAATATTAAGAAGCTTGACTTTATCTCTCTTTGTTACCACTCGCATCCCATCTCTGACAGACAGCGGAATGTACATCTCAGTCCTGTTCGCTGCCACCAACATCGGGCGCTCTTTGGCGTGGAAGTGGACTACCCTTCAAACGCCGCCAGAATCTGGAGCAGAAGACATCATCCAGAATACTTTTGACGGTAACTTTTTTTATTTCATTATCGCACATTTTTCAGGCTCAAATGGCGGCGCCCAAGCCGGACTCTCACAGGCGGGGATAGATGCCCTTTTTACGAGCCAAGGTATTCCGAAACACTTGTTCTGATCTTTCATCTCACAGGGTCCGAAGACGCCCTCCAGTCCTATCAACAGAAGCCAGATTGCTTCCAAGATGCCATAGCCACCGTGAAAGCCCATTGTGAGGAATCACGGATGGATGAACAAGAGCGTATCCAAGGTACTCTTATCTATCGGTTCAAGTTCCATCCGTGCCATCTAATCGCGCATACAAGCTGCCATTAGCATGACCATGTGTGAACTTGCCACCGCAAGACATTATCTGCCTCCAATGGAGTGCGCTCCATACGCGAAATTCGATCACAGGCGCTCTGCACCAGTGCCTCAGCAGCAAGCCAGATGCGTCGAGTAGGCACGCATCATTAGTCCACAGAAGCACCTTTAACGTTACGCGATAGTGCCCTCTCGCGGAGCGCCCAGTTTTGGTCGAGCTATTCCGGTTACCTCCGCGAAATTCGTACGTTGAAACGACGCGCTCGCGAAGTATGATGTTTCTGATGGT
>JBBPKO010000203.1:26430-43096 GCA_038089295.1 Xerocomus amazonicus
GATCGAATACTTGGTGGTGTCCGCCCAATTATACGAGGGGTTACCCTGCGTCGGCGCGTACAACGTCATTTTCAAGCAGCTCCCCGCAAGTATGAACGAGCAGAGTTTGCGCAAGTTTGCCAAGTCGACCGCGGTCATGCTGGGACGCCCAAACTACCAATCCCTTGATGGAGCGGTGAAATCCATTCGTTCGAGGTTAGAAGAGTACGGGGCAATCACTAGCTTTGATATCCTTCCTGCCCCCTACCAAAATGGTTTGGTGAAGGCTTGGGCCCATTTCACCAACCCTGCCGAAGCTCGTGCTGCTCAAGAAGACATGGATCACAGGCGCCCAAAATCCATAGGTCACACGACACTTTCTTGCCGCCATGTTGTCAGCTTGTCGCACGTGCTGAATGCAGCTAGTTACAGGAAGATGCGGGAAGACATCAATTGGCTGCGTTGGTCGTGGAACCATAGATACGGGCACGACGTGGCTATCAGAGAGCGATTCAAAGATAACCCCGAGGAAGACGCTCCTGCACATATCCGGTTGTCCAGCGAGCGGCCCGAGCTACTGAGTATTCTCAAATACGAGTTCGAGCAGTTACTCCACGGTGAGACTGTCACACTCTGCAAGAAGCCTGTATGGGATAATTTCCTCATCGCGGAAGCTGGCCGTGCCTATATCGCACAGTTACAGGCCCAGTACCGTGGAGTCCAGATTCAAGTACAGAAAAACAGGCGCGTCGTCTCGCTGTGGGGCCCTATCGTAGTGAGGCATCGTGCTCGCCAAGATATCGTGCGGAAGATTGTAGAACTCCAGTCGCAGCGATTCTGGAAGGTACCTCTATCCGGAAAATTGTTGGGTACTTTCTGTAGTGCTGAGCTCTCTACGTTGCAAGAACTCGTAGGTGCCGACAACTGCATCTTAGATTTCGAGGAGCGTGTCCTTGTCGTCCGAGGAAACGATCTGGCGTTCCGGACAGCATGCGATGCTGTGCAGGTGGCACAGAGCCGACAAAGCGACGAGGCGCGTTCATCGGACACCGTCTGCCCTGTATGTTTCGGTGAAGCGGTTGTACCCGTGTCACTTGCATGTGGTCACCAGTGGTGCCGTGCCTGTCTCACCGGCTATCTAGCGTCGGCGGTGGAGAACAAGATGTTCCCCTTGAAGTGCCTCGGGAACGATGCCACGTGCGCACAATGCATCCCTCTCGGCCTGTCCCGAGCACTCCTTTCCACGACCGACTTTGATGCGGTGATCGAGGCTGCTTTCTGGGTCTATGTCCATAGCCGACCCGACGAATTCCACCACTGTCCCACGCCCGACTGTACGCAAATTTATCGCTCCGCGCCGCCAAACTCGGTTTTGCAATGTCCTTCGTGCCTCGTGCGCATCTGCCCGGCATGTCGCATAGAGTACCATGACGGTATGACGTGCGAGGAGCGCGATGTCGCCGAGGACAAGCTCTTCAATGAGTGGACGTCGAACCACGACGTCAAGAGCTGTCCGGGCTGCAAGGCACCTATCGAGCGCAGCGAGGGATGCAACCACATGACATGCTCGCGTTGTCAGACGCACATCTGTTGGGAGTGTCTGGCGACGTTTCCAAGAGGCAAGGGCATTTACGACCATATGCGCATTCAACATGGCGGCATTGGGCTCTGACGTTGACGTTTTCCTTTTCTTTTCGATCCGGGTGCGGGTTGTGTTAATTTATTAAGTTACATCTCTCTGTTCATGTGTTACTTGACTTGTCTGGTTTCTCTCACTTTTTTCGAGACCTGCTGTATGAGAACTGATGATTTCCATGTAGTGTTTCATATTATGTATAGGTTATCCTTATGCGACTGTTCTTTTACCCTACCTAAATCACTTGCTCTCAAAACTCGTGGTACAGATAGCATCTAATTAAATAAAAATGATGCATGGATTGTGCTAGATATAGGTGTACACCACAAACTGGAAAGTTGTCAGGATGACAGCTCCAGAGAAAAGAAACGTTTTGAACACGCACGCTCTCATATGGTTGCGCAGGCAGCCGACCTCGCGACGGCAACGACTCGGGCAACTCGGGCCGGTCCTGCCAACTCGCAAACGCGCCATAGGGATCCTGATAACCCTCCCGCTCACTTGGATAGTCCCGGAGCTCCTCTGGGTACGCGCGGTCATGCGGCGCATACACAACGTACCCAGCTTGCGTGAGGTGGTCACCACGCCGGTTCCAATAACCCACACGGACCTTGCGGCTATAACGCGACGGCGAAGGCTCCTGAGCCGGGGGGTGCGTCGTCTCGGGGTGTCCACGCTCGGTGAGCGGCGCCGGGGCCGGATTATCGCGTCGGCTCCCCCCTGTATACGGCTCGTGTGCGCGCGCATGCGGCGAGGGGGAGGGCGAGTGTGACTGCGAATGGGTGTGCGCAAGGGAGCGCGGATGCGAGTTGGAGCGTGCGTGTGCGTTGGCGTGCACGCTCGTGTTGACGGTCAGGCCTACCTGCCGGCTTGCATACGGCGATGCCCGACGCTCGCGGTCGCGGTATACGGGGGACGGCTCGGGCGAGTAGGCACCCGTATAGGGTGACGTTCGTCTGTCTCCCCGCCGCAGGGGAGACGGATCAGGTGACGAGTCTGTCGAGCTCCTGCCGGACGACGGATCGCGCAGTGGTGCGAGGTACAGCTCGCCGCTTGACAGCGCAGACGAGGACTCGTGGATCGTGGTCAGGCTTGCGACTACAGGCTCTGTACGACTGCGCGCGAGCGAGTTGGCGGCGGCAGAGGGGCCTGGGGCTCGTGCTCGCGTGGATGTACTCGCATTCAGTGCGCTAGACAGGTCCTCTGACAGATTAGCATATAGATCGCGCGACGGGTTAGGCAGCGACGTCTGTCGGGTTAGGGAATCAGTCAGGGATGCGCTGCGAGACGGCGATGAAACGTGTGCGGAGGACGGCGAACGTGAGTGGTGGTTGGACACAGACTCGTCCGTGCTACGACGGGTGTGTTGGTAATGAGTCGGCGTGCGAATGATGCTGGATGAAAACGTTGGTTGGAGTTCTGCTCTGGATGTGAACGTTTCGGGTTCTTGTGTGAACACGGATTGCTGTGCGGAAGCCGGACGGCTAGTAGTTGGTGTAGGCGCTGGGAACGGTGGTACCTCGTTCGCTGGAGGGTGCGAACGAGATCGGTTGTTGATCCGAGAGTCACTTTGACCGATGGCACGTTGACTTGAGGTGGATGCACTAGGGTGGATCCCTCCGGGGTAATGGGGTCTGACATCGGTTGGATCGGAGCTGTGTCTCGTCGGTCCAGTTGGCGGGGTAGGGTAATCCTGGGCGCCGTACAGGTGGCCGCCTCGCGTTGCAGGTTTCCTATCAGGTGTCAGGCTGTGTGGTTGGACACTCAGGTTATCCTGCGACAACCCCCTGCTGCTCTGACCATAATCCCGCGTGGGCGTGATCACACTGTGCGAACTTGGGTCCACTGATCCAGTTCTACGAGGGTTGAAATCGCGCGTAGGTGTCGCACGTTCCCCGCTTTCAAGCAAACTCGGCGGATTCCATATCCAAGGTGTCTGTGGTTCTTCGCCATCATACTCCGCCCGGTCTTTTCTATAAACGAGCGCGAAACAAGCGCGATCAGTGCACAATTCTGGCAGGGACCTAGAGCGCGGGTACAAGAAACCCATGACGTACCTCTTGACCATGTTTTCGAGTCCCAATCCGTTATCGGTTAGCTTCGTGTTCCAGTAGCTTGGCGAGGGCGGTTTCGGGACGCGCTTGTACGGGTTATAGTTGGGCGGGAACCAGCCTACGCCGGGTGCCCAGGGCTGAGGTTGCTGTTGAGGACCTTGCCCATTAGCGAGCGGGTTGTATTGCCAGAATCCGGCGTTCCAGCGGGGATGCGCGGTGGCTCCACTAGGCATCGGGGGTGGGCCAGGATAGCCTGGTGGAAAGCCGACGTTTCCGCCCACTGGTGGCCAGCTGCCGGACCATCCCTGCGGTGGAGGTACTTGTTGTGGGGGTTGCATGAGCTGTGGATTCGGGTGCCATCCCTGGACGGTCTGTGAGGCCATCGCAAAGTGTCTGGTGGGAAGCGCGCTGTGAACGACGAGCATCAGTGAGAAGAATAACGACCAGGGATAATATCGTGCAAACGAGGGACTCACGAACCGGAATGCTGAGTTGGCTATGCGGAAAGGACCCGTATGGCGTTGGTTGGCCAGTTGCTGTCAAATACGGCAAGTGGCAGAGTGTCTGGCACGATGTAGTGCGATGAACGACCGGTATTCAGTTCGACTTGAGCTCGTACGAATAAATACTTTTTGATCCAACGCTGTCCGTTCACCGAAAGTACCCGTCGAGCCGGATGGACCTGCACTGCGCCTTTATGTCCAGCAAAACGCTTGGTAGCCGAAAAGCTAAGCAAAAATGGACAAGTACAGCCCCCGCACACCGTTCCATCTTTGTTGAACGTTCGAGAACGTTGAAGGTGGACTCGTAAGAAAAGAAAAAGGGTTTAAGCCAAACAATAAGGCATGCGCGGTCCACCATCCAAGATCTTCTCAAAGGTCGGTCAAACGATTGGTCAAAGCTGTCAAATTGTTCAACAGATCGACATAATTACCATAGTCCGTTTGTCTAAGCGAAAAGGGAAATACAGGAGGCAGACAATACTGCAAAGCGTCCAAGACTATTAAAAAAAAAGATACCCAATTGGCCTTGATAAATTACTGGCAAGCACCCATATCCTTCCAAATGCCCGAGGCATCTCCAGGGGCATTGGACTCCGTCCATTGTGTTGCAGACCACAAGTGGCCGTTATATGTAACCTGATTACCAGAAGTGTATGCGACGGTAGACTGCCATGCAGCAACACCGTTGCAATTAGCACTGTTGTTGATCGGCTGAGCGCAAACACCATTAGCACTCCACTGGTCAGGGTGTGCAGGTGGGGCATTGTCATATGTCCACTGCAACGCCGTGTAGAGCTGGTTGTTGTAGATGACCTTGTTACCAGCGGTGTACTAGGAGAGGATAAGCGACGGGTCAGTACGTAGAAAAATGGAGCATACCGCAAACGCAGCTTGCCATTGCTGCACACCATTACAGTTGGCAGTACCGGATGGCGGGGAGGGCGTAGCAGAAGGTGTGACGGTTTGCTTAGTCTTGGTCGGAGGGGGGGAGGGAGTGCTAGAAGGGGGGAGGCACGTTGGCGGAGGGCTCGAGCCCGGTACACTTGCCGGAGGAACAGTCGTCGGGGGTACACTGGACGGGGGTACACTTGCCGGAGGGCTCGAAGGAGGAACGCTAGACGGAGGTACACTTGAGGGTGGCACACTCATTGGAGGTGCACTCGAGGGGACACTCGAGGGGGGAAAGCTCGAGGGGGGTACACTCGAAGGCGGTACACTCGATGGAGGCGCACTCGAGGGTGGTACGCTCAACGGTGGCACACTCGAAGGGGGTATGCTCGAGGGGGGCAAACTCGACGGCGGCAAGGAACTGCTCGTCGACACCGGAAGGGTCGGATGCGGCGACAAGGACGCCTAAGACAAGCATAAATATGAGCCAGACTGACGTGCGCAGTAGGAGAAACGGCTACTCACACCGTCACGCTGGAAGACAGCACCATCAACGACGGCGAGCGAGCACACAGCGGCGACAAAAGCAAAGAGAGTAGACGGGATCATGTTGGGTGATTAATTGGAGGACAATTGTTTGTTGGAAGATGGAGATACCTCTGACCATGACCCCTTCTTATACCTTTGGGAACTGTATCAGCCACGGATGATTAAATTGGTATGACGTCGGGAACACCTGAAGAAAGCGGTGGAATACATTTGATGGCCCCCTGTCGTGCTGAGGAGGTAGTAGACACCGGATTTCCGGAACGGTCACATGACACGGCTCAATTGTGGAATAGGATCACGTGAGATCAGAGGCTCCTATTGCTCACCAAGAACCAGGGGCTAGAACAGAGCTCGCTGTAATGAATGGCGATGACGTTGGGTTGGGCTCATCGGGTTCGAGGGTTGGAGACGGGATACCGGCCCCGGTGTGCAATTAAGCGGTGCAGTGCAGATAATTTTGAATGTTGTCTCAGCCACCGGTTTGTCTGAAGTCTCCTGGGTTGTGGTCAGTTCTCTCCGCGCTGAGAATATACGGTGTATCCTGCCCGAACCAGTGCGTGCACGCCTGCACGGTCTCAAGACTCGGAGCATGACTGCGCACCGGATGACCAGACTCGGGATTGGATTTACACCCTTGAACAAATACAAGGCTGCTAGTGATACACGTCTACACTGTCATCTTCAGAGCACCACAAACGTTTCTACGCTCAGGTCTACAAGAACTTGTATCCACTGTCATTCAAGCCACAATCAGAACACATGCGACGCACTCCGTTTTTCCGAATCACGGTTCTATCACCGCACAGCCTTGTTAGTCCCCGCCCTGGAATCGGATGTCCGAGTTCAGCTGCCAGCAGTCATCGAACTTTTTCCGTCGGTTCAATCTATCCCACCGAACCCTACCCGTGGGCCGGTCGTCCTTCTACTACGTGTGACAGGATAGAAAGTGACGTGCATAGTCAGGAACGTAAGCGTGTGTACTACTCTCGAAAAAAGGGGGAGAAAGGTACACATGAGTATTCACACACATGGACAGAATTATCACAGACACTGACCCTTGCTCAGGCTGAACTGGAACAATGTCCACGTCCAGTCACCCGGAAGGCCATACCACTGCGACGTTGAGAGTGTGGTCATTTGGGTGTGAACAAACACGACTTACAAGCACTAGCACGATCGCATGCGAGACGCTGCAATGTGTGGTGAGCCATTATCGTCGATCTTGGTCATGCCCCGCAGTCGCTCACGCGGTTAGAATTCCACGTTGGATACAATAAAAGAGAAGTTGATTCAGGAGGTGACATGTCCCGTGCATGGTCAAATGTCGGTGGCACGGACACATACAAGACACACTGCTTCGCGCAAGACTTGATATCGCAGAGGTAGCACACTAGCAAGACAGTGATGACGATGTCCGTCACCGTGACCAGCGCAAGCGCAACAAGGATCTAGCGTGCACCGTGTTTGGATAGAAGGGACTCGGACGCAGACGACACACACCTCGTTCATCACGGGTATTGCCTTTCCCACAGTGTACAACGATGTAATCGACGTGGCAGTGAGCGCTGTCAGACAGACATGTTAGTGATCTCCATACTAATCCGAGAGGATGGTCACCAATTTCAGAGGCTGAAAGTGAGTTGAGCTGCTACAAGCCGATGACGCGTCGCAGATGAAATTCTCACCGAATGAATGCCATCATCGCTAGAACAAACTGTTATTTGTCCGAATATAATCAGAGATTTGTATGGCTAAAAGAGTGTGGTAGACCTACGATTACCCCTGTCAGCCATGTATTACGCCCGGATACTGCAAACAAGTCAAAGAATTGTCTAATCGATTAGAGATGAATCACCTTGGTATACGCTTTGAGCGAAAAAGCCAAAGGAAGCTGACGTCAATACCACAGACTGAAGGCTTAGGGTTTCTTCACCATTGCACGTTAAAAATGACCATATCCTGGGAATTAGTCTGAGTATATGCACACTGAGGTCAGTACAGATCACATACCGAGGCAGTGAATTCGAGCTAAAACACGGTGAGCAGTAAGAGTTAACATGTAACATCAGATACAGCGATAAAGGATGATTACCACCAATGGACTGGACAAGCACACTCAACGTTGGTCAAGATGCGGCCAAGGAAACAATACTTACACGTTTCCTCGCGGTTGTGTAACAGGTACCGGGACGAGCTGTATATAGATGCCCCAACAAGTGAAAATGGTGTTGAACATGTCGGCGACACTTAATGCACGCTGGTTGAGCATGCATTCGCCTACAAGACGGCAACGACCTTGAAACGCTCTCAGAATGCATAAGCGACGGTGCAACGGCCCACTCACTACTGCCCTAAGCATAAACCCGTTGTTGAATTTTTGAAAATAATTGCAGCGTCTGGTGTGCGACCCCGGCATGAAGGACAAGATATTGGCAGAGGCGCCCTCACGTCACTCACGTTCGCACCAAATAACCTGGCGAGCAACAAGAGAAGCCATCAATCCAATGATCGTCACAATACCCGGCACGACATGACCACACGGTAGATACGCCGACTCACCATGTCGCAATGGTAAACCCGATGAACAACATGCCCAATGAATTTGTTGCTTGATTACTACTCATGACGGACTCGATTCTGTCGTAATGAAATGCGGAGAGAGGTGGTAGGCAACCTAAGGGGGCGTACCACGGCTGCACATTCGAGAGACTATAAGTATCACCCTGTAATGGACCCTGAATATTCACTCACGGGTATGACGAACGGGAGCCTTACTAGTATTGAAGTTTTGGCTTTTCGGAGTCTGTGCGGTTCGGGTCGTGGGATTTGGACTTGTTCGCCAACCGAGTAGGGATATAGGCGCGACGCGACTAGATGATAACACAACCGTTGCTACTTCGCCGTCTTCCAGCTTCTTCTCAGCCAGGTATGCGAACAATATCGTATGTGGTGAAGTGCTTCTCGATATCAGTCAATCTGGTGGCGTTACCAGCCTTGTGTCACTAAATTCTCTCAAAAAACATGTGAGCATGCAAGCAGCGTAGAGGCACGGTATCCCCAGTGACTGCAATGGGGTGCCTGGTGATCGTCCTCGGGCGTTACGGTATAAGAAACAAGCAGCCAGACTCAACGCTCGATCAACGACAGGAAGGGAGTATGCGGCTAGAAGCTCAGACCCGTGTAGTTCTTGTGTTGGATCCACCACGATACTTACCACCGAGATATCATGGATAATAACCGATGGGAGTATGTATGTCCTGTTCTACCTGAGACGTTCTTTAGTGATCCTACACGAGAACACGACATGAGCAGTGAGCCACGCTTTCCCTGACACTGAAAAGAACAATGATGTCTCGTGTTCGTGACGAGAAGCGCCACAGGCTTTCACACAACATGGCAGTAACTACCTTGTCTTGTGCCTTTGTAAGATCACACTGAATGATAAGCACTCTACAAAACTTACACGATAAGCCACCGTTTAGTGGCTAGTGAGAACTATGTAATGAATGCGCAGGGCAGTTCCCGGCGTTCAAGGAGTATTCATGTCAGGAGATTCGGGTGTCCAACTGCCCAGCTTGCAGCCCTGCCACCAGAGCCCGGGTCTACCGTCCACAGTCTTGTCTGTTTCCATCGAATCGCCAATAGAAGGATGTCGTTCCCAACAGAATGCCAGCGGTTTTACGAGATGCATCAGCGTTGGGTTGGGGCAGACAATGCCCATCCCATTGTCACCAGCGCAGGCGGGATTTACAGATGGTGAAGAGCGAGGGAGTTGTATGAGAAGGAAAGGAACTGTTGATCTGTACGCATGTAGGAGTGTGGATTTTGAAAAAGGGCTTTCCGACAACAGGAGTGCAACTGTTGGATACGTGTCTACGGTCGCGAACGACGGCGACGCGTGAGGAGAGGTGAACGGCCGTTTGGATTGAAGATGCCACACGCCTTCCATTTCGCGGACGTACTTGGGGCTGAAGTTTTTCTTCTCTGCCTTGCATTGCGCGAAAACGCGCAGTCGCCTTCGGAGGAGTCCGTCTGGATCTGGGAGTGCACCGGAGGCGCGGTCGGTCGCAAAGGGGAGCCACCACCATCCGACGAGGTCGATCCCGCCATCTGACTTTCCGCCGACGCGTCGAAGGGTCATTGAAAGATGGGCTTGAAGCAGTTGGAGCGAGCGTTGTTCAAATGCTGCGCCGCGATGTACGCTGGACAGTTTTAATGCATGGCTGCTCATCGTCGTGGACGATAACGACAACTGGAGGGGTCAACTGAAGGAGGGGGGTCGCAATGCCGGACGTTTCCGGCTTGACGGTCGATTTATCACACATTTACATTTTGACAACGTTTGTGGTTTGCCATGTCCTAGTGTGTCTCTTTCTCGACGCAAATGTTGTACTGACCAGCCGGATTTAGCGTCATTCTCGGTCGCAGCATAAAAAATGAGTATCTTACACTGGGCACATTGTTCACTGTCGGGGCGGCAGTGTTTGCCTTGAAGGGCGGAAAGAAAGAGACGGCCGCTGCTGGCAAGCCTCTGGCGGAGCGTGTCAAGGACGCAGTGCCCATCAAAGCCGAGTCCAGGTGTGTAGTTTTTGCACTGAGCTGATTGGCACGAGACTGATGGTGCGTACCAGTGAGGAAGAAGAATTGTAAGTGTGCTGCCTACGGTGTACACGTCGCTCTGTACGATGTCCTCTGACATGTAGGATAAACAGCATCAAGAACTTTATAACAGAGGCAGAGAAGGGGAGCGGACATTGAGCTCGTCGTACTTGTCTTGTTGAGACCGCAAATATAGATTGTAGACAGCTCTCTTATTTGACACCAAAACTACAAACACGGGCGACATCTCTCTTGTCTGTCGCGTTCATGTCTTCAGCGTCGCCGTCTGTTTTACCCTCCCCGCCGACGTCCCCCGTCTCACCCAGAACGGCGGCAACGACACGGATCCGGATCAAAAGACCTAGTTCGTTGCATGCTGTCACCGGCTCAAGAGGGCGAACGCGAACCATGTCGTCTTCGCTGTCCAAGATCGTGACCCCCGACCCAGACTTGTCCGGCGCTGCCGTCACACCAGCAAGCCCCGCTACAAAGGCAAAGCGGAGACAATCTTCCATCACATACTACACCCCAACCTCACCCTCTCCGTGGACTCAGCGGCACAGAACACTCCCGTCCAGTCCTTATGACGAACCTGTGGTGAATGGCAAGGAGAACGCGTCACAGCGATCGAGTCTTGTTCTTACCTCGCGCTCTTCCTCAACGCGCGAAAGTGTGTCGTCTGTGGATGGCGTGACTACAAGGGAACGAGAACCCCTGACACTGGTCGAAAAGTGCGTGTGTGTGTTTTTGGTCGTGTTTTTCCGGACGGGATATGGTCTGTCCATGCCGTGCACATCCGCCGCGGATCAGTGCGGCATACCATATGTTGATGCTATGCTCTCTGTTCCTTGTCTTATTTCGACGCACACGCACACGTTACATTGACTTATTCCCCTGTTCTCATGACAATCAGACACGCAGAGTTGTTACACTTTATCGCCCAAAAAGAACGAAAGTGTCTAGAGTTACGCGACCAACTGGTGGCACATGAAAAAGAGTTGGCAGAACGTGCGTCTTCCTTCTGCGTACCATCTCATCTGTCCTTTGCCCCTGACACGCCCTGTCTGCAGTCAAGCTCAAGTGGGAGCGTATCGTCAGAGGGGGTCAGGATCCCCTCCCACATCCATCTCCTTCCACCGGCCTCGGCGGCGTTGCCCTTGGTGGACTTAAAGAAGGCGTCCGTATGATTACCGCAGGCTTCAGTGATTTTAGCGTTGTCATCCAAGAGCTCGAATCCGGCAACGACCAGGACACCAATACCAACCTCCTCCGAACCCACGCAACGCGTGAACCTTCATCTCACCCCCTCCACACCCGCAAAACACCCAAGTGCAACCATCACCTCTCGACAAGTTCCGTGGCGTTCCCTATTCACGAAAGTGTGCACGGCTCGGATGACGACGGCGAGAAAGGGTCAAAGTCGATGACTGCGGGTACAGTTGCGACTACGCCTTCTCTCTCCCGTACAAGCAGCCTCAACCGTCGGATGCAGAAGCGAACCTCGCGCGTCCTGTCAATCGAGGAACCGCCCACGCCCACACCCACGCTTGCATCCAAGACGACGACATTGCAGGGCACGGACACGTCATTCGTGCGCACGCCCAGTCCTACGCTGACGCCGCCTCCACTTGTAAGCAACGCGGGATTCCCGCCCGGTTCGTCCTGGATGGACTCGATGGGCAGGAAACTGAGCGGATTGCAAAAAAGCCCCACGTATGTCCCATTCCTTGTTTTCCCCGTGTTGTTTACGTTTTCGGTCGACAGGTTCACTAAGAACCAAAAGCGGGCATCGTCGTTTTTGGCAGGCGTATCGAGCACCATCACATTTGCGCTTTCGCCCGGGCCGATTGCGACAACGCCGGCGCCGTTGCCCTCCATCTCTAGGGCCAAGTCGTCGCTGAGAGTGACGACTACGATGGTAGCTGACCAACAACAAATTCCAGCCCAACCACATTCGAACCCAAACCCGATCTACGGTACGATGACCGATTGGTTGGAGGACGACGGGCTTGAAGATGAGGACGGGTGTGTGGATGGCGATGGAGGACACACGGCAACCGTATTTTCTGAAGCGAACTGGTCACCACCACCGCTATCGACATCACGCTTGCAGCCCCCGCCAACGCAGATGCATACAGTGGGACAGGCACGCACGATCGTGTCGGACGTACACACTGAGGGTGTGTCTTCATTCGACGATGACACGGACTGGAACTGGTGACGATGGGCTTGGGGAGTGGGTCACACGCGGCTGTATACCTGTGCAATATTCATGTCTGACAGTCCAAGTAACACAGATATTTTGTGCATATTGTATCAGATGTTGGGCCATTGTCTTTATGATTTTATTTATATGTACTTTTTGTTTCTAATGGGCTAGTGTGCAGCAATTTCTAGAGATGCTCCAATGGTGTAAAAATTATAGAGATTGAATTGAGATGACTATATAAACCCTTGTTTCTACACTGAGCAACAAAATCATCCCAATGTTTTTGTAACATTTTGATTGTTGGACTAATAATATGTGTGATGCTAGACCCCCAAATCTGCAGCAAGTGAATAAACTGTTGCAGTGATTGGTGTTTTTACAGTACATGAAACTATAAACAGGTGTGGGAATTTCACATAGGTTAGATGGGACCGAATATAGTAATAATCACTCTTGGCTACACAAATCATCCCCCTAGGTCATGTGATTTGGTCTAGCCAATCAGACAATATGATCTTTTTTTTTTTAATGGTCACTTCATTGTAACAGTTAATTAACTTTTGGTATCTGGGTATTATTAGTACTTAGCATCACCTCATTTGGCTCTAATCACTGCTTGTACCCTTCTAGGCATGCTCTCAATTAATTTCTAGCACTCCTTAGCTGGTATTTGTCTCACTTCACCTGCATTCTCTTCTATAACTCTAAGATTCCATTAACAGAAGTCTAGTAGTCTGCAAGCCTCCTTTTGACATATCCCCAGAGATGTTAAATGGAGTTTAAGTCAGGAGACTGTACAGGCCATGCCATTGTCTTGAATTCTTGCTCATCTAGCCACTTATTGACCTTTTTTCAGGTGTATTTGAGCCCATTATTTTGCTAAGAGAAGGTGTTGGAAGGATTGAGACTATAATACTATAGGGGATTCTGCAGTTTATCCTTCAAAACCTAAAGGTAAAGGTCCCTATCCATCCTATCATCAATCCTAATAGCATTTCCCCAGTTATACAAATCCATATCATGATAGAACCTCCTCCAAACTTGATTGTTCTCTCTACTAGTCTATTATTAAGCCCTGTACCTGACCTTTTCCAAGCCCATTTGTGTCTATTTGGCTCTATATAATTGATTTTGGTCTAATCTGACCAGATGATATGTTTCCAGTTCTCTAGTGACCAGTTCTTGTGAGTATAGGCAAAGTCTAAATATACTTAAGAGAGAGAAGAGGTGATTTTGTCTTCACTACAGTTTTTAAACTAGATTTTTTCAAATGCTGATAGACTGTATTGGGGCTCAGAGGCTAGATGATGATGTTACACAGTGTTTTAGTTACCTGGATAGCTGTTTCTGTCTTCTGAGTGGCAATTAAATGAATGGTATAGCAAACAGTAGTAGAAGAAAGCTTGGATGGACAACCACCAGAGGGTTTCTCTGGGTCTGGACACTCTTTAGAATCAAGCCTAGACATAGTATAAGCATGGATGTCCATTGAAGAGGCAATAGAGTAGACAGAGTGGCCTGCTTGAAGATAAACAATAATAGCAGTCTTTTGATCAGCAGAGAGAGATTTCATAATAATATCAGTAGAGAGCAAAGAAGTGTATGGGGTTTTTTGAACTCAGACATGATAAATATATATGTGTGTGTGTTTGTGGCATCAAACAATAGCAACTATCTCATTGGCACTTTGTTCCACATGCACTATCTCCACACACATACATGCTGCCCTCCATTTAGCCTCCACTGCCTCCTCCACCTTTCTCTTCACCTCCTCTGCTCATTGTCACTCTACCTCCTCCTCTGCCCTATGCCATTCCTCCTCCACCCAATGCCACTCCATCAATTGGTGTCTCTGCTCTGCCAACTTTGTGGCCCAAAGGCCCTCATCATTATTGGCATCCTCAGCCAACTGAGCATTGTCCCAATCCTCAATGTCACTGTAAGTGGACATGGTAGTACTCAAGTAAGGAGCATATTTGAGCAACTCCAGTTTTTAACCCTATAGGATTCCAACTCCGATAATTTCCAACTCCAGCAGATCAACAAGATCACATGTTATCATGTGACCTTCAGGAGTTCAGGCCTAAGAGGGGGATACTATCATATCCAGGACTTCTGAGCAACTCAAGTACTCCATACCAACTCCAAGTGTATTTTGATGCAACTCCAGTTCATTTTCCTTAACTGTGATTCTTCAGACCTTCAGACCATTCACATTTGATTCACCTATGATTATGTTATTCATTGACACTTGACAGTTGCTACTCCTAACTCAATTGACATCTCTAAGGCCTCCAATTGTCCTCCTTTCATTCACTCTGATGTCCTATCTTTGATATTTCACTTGTTGCTATGATACATCTTTCACCACTATGTCCTTTTTAACATGTGATTGCTTCACATTTTAGTATTTAAACCCTTTGTTACATCCCTGTATTTCCTTAGTTCAAATATCGACAAGAATTGACATTCTCCTCCTTTGTGTGATCTCTTTGATCACTTCCACCTCCAATCCTCTGTAAATTCAGGACTCTGATTTCCATGCAAGAGTATACCACATACAGTGAAGCCAAAGTTCTGGCCTCTTAACTCTATTACAGTGGAGTTACTTGGAGTTCGTCTGGCCCTTTTTTGACATATTTACCCTATTCTTTCTCCATCCTACCCCATTGGTCATTATATATACCATCCTTGCCACTCCTACACTCTATTTATCAGTCCTCATGGCAGGATCTCTATGTTACAATTTTCTGCATCATTACACTGAATGCTCTATCTTGGCATGATCTATCGTATCCTCCTTATCATCTATGCTCTATCCTTTACTTGTCCTACCCTGCTGGTCATTGCATATATCCTCCTAGCCACTCTCTTACTATGCTTGTCAGTCCTTGTGGCAGGACTCTTATGCATCTCTCTATTCGTACATCTCTTGTCTCACATCCCAGACCAGTAAGCCCTTGCTCCATGTCCTATTGTAGTGCTACTCTTGACTTATGGGATACCTCTTTGCCCTATTCCCCATTGGGTCGTTCTTCTTTGTCTTATCATATGCTTCTCTCCCCAAGTTAGCCTATTCTATACATACCCTCTACCCAGGGTTATGGAACCCTTTTCCACCTTCCATATGTGTACCTACATACCTTGGTCTGTGCACTATTCCCTATAGTATAAGTACACATGTACCTTAGAGGAGTAGCCCTCTAACTTGAATCTCATCATTACATCCATATCATTGCTAGCTTGTGAACTAGCATTCTTCTTGAGTCCTTTATTGTTCCCTTGGTCATCGTTGCTCAACAACCACCATCCTGGAACATTCCTCATCCCCTTGGAATATGCTAGCAAGTAGCCTCCATCCCAGGATATAGTTAGTTGTTGTCAGAACATCAATGTTGATAGCTCTTTCCAGTCCAAGGATTTAAGACTTGTAACAAAAGATTCAAGTTCTTCCTCATACTCTGCTATTAAGCAAGTACCTATCATCTTTCATCATCTTTCCTATCCCAGTCCATCATGTTCCCTCGTCATCCTACTCTCCCTTCCTATGACTCAGTAATAGCTTCCCCTCAATGAGAGGGCAATGAAAGTTCTAGGTCAGCAATCTCTGGATCTCCTTGAATCTCTCCATCGTTATATGACCAACTGTTATGAAACCTCCTATTTTCCTAGTATTTTCTACCGATTTTTCCAGCGTTTTATCTTTACTTTTCAGGTCACATGACTTTCGCTTATTCAGACTTCCACTCTTCATAGTCACGTGACGTGTCACATGACCGATTAGGTAATCTGATCCAGACCCATGACTCAGCAGGTCATGTGATCTGTTCTAGACCCCATGACGTCACTATGACATCATTTGTTCTATCACATTCTAACCAATAGCATTAGTCCCTCTTATCTTTCGCTGACTGATGCTCTAGTGGTCCCAGCCAATAGCAGATTGGACTCTTATCGAAGTATAGTTAGTAGCCAATAGCGTTAGTCCCAGCTTGTTGAATGGACTTGAGCACTACGACTAGGTACTACGGTACGGTTACTAGTTCGAGTGTTCAATTCTAGGCTGGGGCAAGTCTTTCAGCAGCTCATGCGACATAGGTTGCCAGAGCAGTAGCCAATCCACCAGAGTGGTAGTCATGGGGGACTACCAATGAGTGGCCTGCTACCATACTGGTCTGTATGGATGTAGGTAGAGACGACCTGGTGAGATCTGGATCCAGGGCCACGAAAACTGTAGTGGTCAGCTGTT
>JBBPKO010000204.1:0-16505 GCA_038089295.1 Xerocomus amazonicus
TGGCCGAGCTTGATTGTAGCGGATGATATGAAATAGGGGACGTCGTTGAAGCCGATGGGACTACCTGGATCTGCAAGGACAAGAGGGCAGCACATGCAGAAGGTGAGCTTGTGAGATTTGACAAAAGCATTGACGCCAGATCTGCGAGAATCGAATCTGGATTCTGCCAATAAAGATGGGGATCTGCAAAGTAAAGGTTAGAGGTGAATGACGTACCAAGATATATGATACTAAGAATGCGAGAAAGGGCATATCGGATAAAAATGGGATAAGAAGAGGTGAATCTGAGAGATTCACGAGCGCACGAAAAGCATCGTGTGCGATGGCCTAATATCGGAGGTCATGTGGATGTTCTAACCCACAAATAAAGGCACAAACCAGTTGATCTCGACATAGCAGTTTCAGATCGCGAATAACATCCGTCTCTTGGGGTTTCTGCGATCCCCCTCTTTGGAGTCCTTGGAAGAAGAAGATGCGATATGGAGAGTCTGTCGAAGTCTGGCCGACAAGGTTGGACAATGCTATTTGGCGTACAGTAGGGTTTCTATCCCTCAAAAATGGTAGTAACTACTACGAACATCAACTCGTAGCTGTGGCATGAACGTTGTATGGGACTGACCTCTCTAAGTTGATCTTCCATGACAAGATGCCTATTTTCCCACGAGTGCTAAACGCCTTGTTGCTTACATAATCCACGGATTACCAGCCATCACTGCCATTTCGTCGTGCTAGTTAATTAACGCGTCCATCGACGAGCATTCGTTGTCTGGCGTCAAGCTTGTCTTTGCGTTTCTTTGCGGCGTTTTCAGGTACGTTCTGCTCCATTCTGCTGGAGAGGAAGCTGCCATCATCTGTAAAGTTCGGCTCTCACGACAACCACGAAGACGACGACTTGAACGCCGGCATGACGGGTTACAACATTACGCGCTCTGCAGAAGAGCTACTAGACAAGTATGAGTCTGAACCACCATCTTTCTCCATCCACCTCTATCCGGACTATTGGACACTGAACAGTGGCCCAAAATTCCTTTATAATAATCCTGTCGCGGTAAGCCTAGACTGACTTGGCGTCCCCTGTCCCTACATGCATTGGTTTTAGTCCTTGTTGGATGACGTCCGGGCACACCGCATACCAGTGGACTATCTGGAATTGTTTGATTCGGCCCATGTCCCCTTCTATGATGGTACGTCATCACAGCAGAATGGTCTTGCCCAAGCCGACACCGGTTCTTCTCACCAGGTTGCATGCTGGTTGAGCTTCTCGACTATCGTCCGAAAAGAGCAAAGGATCCACCGCTAGAGAAACCGGAGAGGAGTCGTGTGACACTTCATCCCAACGATGAGACACTATGGGCAGACCTATGTCTGATGAATCAGCGAACCGGCTCCAAGCTTACGGATCCCCAGGTACTCGAGATAGAGGCGCAAATACTGGTACGCACCACCCTCCTGTATTGTGTTAAAGTAACCGTTACTCTAGTTGCATACATCTCCACCTCTTTGCTTGGATCCTGATCCCCATCTCACTCGCATTGCAAATCACACACTCAGAGTTTCTACACCATCTATCCCACTATCCTTGAAGCGGAAGATTGCTGCGATCACACAGGAAGAAGATGAGTCCGAGAGGGCAAGACGTGCCAAGATCATACAATTCATGAATCCAAGGCCGAATCGCTCACATGTCCCAAGGTATGCTCTTTGTCGAGATTGCGTCGCAACTGGTGAACTAGTGATGGCAGTTACACAATATTGGATGTTGCAAAACGCATGAGAGAGACACGCCACGCAGAGGCACAAGCTATGCTGGCGAAGGTAATAGCGAACCCTCCGAACCGGTCGACCCCTGCACCTACTACCCAGCCTACCTCCACTCAGCTACCACATAGCGCCCCCACCGCCCAAACATCTACTCCTACATCACAGCTTCCTAATAACACTCCCAAACAGAGACAAGTCAAGAAGGAGCCCGGAGGAAGTTCTTACCCAAGCACACCCGAGAATTCGCGATCGACTGCGACCCCTGCTCCTCATCCAGTGGTCAATCAGCTTCAGACTCAGCAGCCCATGAGGTCGCCTTCCGTACACGCTCGTTCGCCTGCTCCCGCAAATCCATCATACCCACCACACCCCGCCGGCGCACCGATGACTGCCAGCTCACCGGCGCAGCGTGGGTACACCCAATCTCCACGCCCACCCCCATCACAGACCCCTCATCCGCACTCCTCACCTCTTGCCCCGGGTTCGCAGCTTCCTGCACCTGAGCATCGTGCAAATCCTGGTGGGGTCCACTTCGTTCCTACCACCACTCAATCCAAGCCTTCAACACCCCAGCTTGGTTATGCACCCCAAGCTCTTGTGCCACCTCAACCCACGACCACCCAACCTCACTCTCAACAAGTACCGCAGGCTCCCGCACCGCCTCCGCAGACACAACCACAACCCCATCCCGGTATAAATATGCAGTATTACGCAATGCAACTACAAAGGATGCAGGCCCACGCACAAGCTCAAACCCAAGCGCAATCCCAGAGTCAATTGACGACAATGAACCAGCCTGCCCAACATCCCACTATGTCAAACCCATACAGCTTCGCGCCGTTCCGAGCGATAAATGGACAAGGAAACCCGCACCAGCAGATCGCGACTCATATACCACAAAGTCAACAACAAAACATGGGCACACAAGGCCAGGTTATAGACGGCCAGCAGCAAGTGATGGCGCAGTATCCGTACAGTTATCCGTTTCCTTATGGGGTGGCGCCTGGCAGGTTGCAACCTCAATATGCCGCCTGGGCCGCAGGTGGGATGGGGCGCATGCCCAATGGCCAGGCGCAGGTGATGCAACCTGGACATCCGCAAATGTCAGTGGTCCAGGGAAAGACTGCGTCGGCGGGTGTACAGGGTCGATGAGATGGCTTAGATCCCGCTTGTTTATTGACTGCCTTTCACTTTCGTTTGGATCACAGTTGGGATATACCTTCGGGCTACTGTATTTTACTATTTTTTCCACATTTAATGGCTCGGAGGGATGTACACTACTGTAACTTGAATCGCTGATCGAGACCACGATAAGTAAGGTGTCGTTAAATCTAGCACCAAAATATGACCTGTATGTGCATGTGCACCTCTTGATCACCGACCATGTCCGAACCAGTTGGTACGTCCACCGTGTCGTCGTCGATCAGCATCCTGACCGTACCGAAAGCTTTACTGTCCGTCTACGACAAAACCGGGCTGATCAAGCTCGCTGAGGGCCTCCATACAGCAGGTGTGCAGCTTATCGGCTCAGGAGGTACCGCGAAAAAGATCAGAGAGGCGAACATTAAAATCGAGCACGTCCTTTACTCCTCTCGCCGTGTTTAATCTCATCAGACATCTCTAGCGATGTCTCTAACATCACCAAGGCGCCCGAGATGCTCGGCGGGCGCGTCAAGACGCTCCACCCTGCCGTGCACGGAGGTAACCGTTTTCTCCCGATCCATGCTTTCCCGGCCGATGTCTGAAACACAACCCTGGAAGGTATTCTCGCGCGCGCGATCCCGTCCGACGAGCACGACCTGGCTGAACAATCCATCTCCAAGATCGCCATCGTCGTCTGCAATCTTTATCCCTTTTCCGCCACCATCTCGAAACCTGGGTGCACACTGGCAGACGCCGTCGAGGAGATTGACATCGGGGGCGTCACCCTTCTCAGAGCGGCGGCCAAGAACCACCAACGGGTGTGCGTGCTGGCCGATCCAGCGGACTACGACGCGTTCTTGGATGCTTGGAAAAAAGGGGACGTGAGTCAGGTGTTGAGGAACCGTCTCGCACTCAAGGCATTCGAGATGACCGCCAAGTATGACGACGCGATCAGTGGCTACTTTAGGGAGCAGTACGGCTCATCACCCGAGAGTCCTCCGTTGCAGAGATTAGTGTTGCGATACGGCGCCAACCCTCACCAGAAGCCGGCGCAAGCGTTTGTGGCCGAGGGTGAATTGCCCTTCAAGGGTGTGTGACTTGCACGTCTCGCGCATGTCAATGGCTCACGTCGTCGATCCATAGTCTTATGTGGCTCCCCCGGATACATCAATCTTTTGGATGCGCTCAACTCGTATGCGCTGGTAAAAGAGCTGCAGGAGGCACTGAAGCTCCCTGCAGCTGCTTCGTTCAAGCACGTCTCCCCTGCTGGTGCTGCAGTCGGTGTTGAGTTGAATGAGATCGAAAAGCAGGTTTACGGTGTCGAGGACCTGAAAGAGCCTCTGACGGCACTTGCTTGCGCCTACGCCCGGGCACGAGGTCGGTTGCTCGGAAAGTATATCGTCGCTGATCTGACTGATGTGACGTAGGCGCCGATCGTATGTCCTCGTTTGGCGATTTTATCGCTCTGTCTGCGCCATGTGACCTCGCTACGGCGAAGATCATCTCTCGGGAGGTTTCCGATGGCGTGATCGCCCCGGGGTATGCACCCGAAGCACTGGACGTGCTGAAGAAGAAGAAGGCCGGCAAATACTGTGTTCTCGAGGTGACCCCATCCGTCGGTGTGTATTATCTCCGGATGCCGCTGACCGCCAAGAACAGATGGATCCTGCATACGCTCCTCCGGAAACTGAGACGCGACAAGTGTACGGCATCAGCCTACAACAGCGGAGAAACGACGCTGAAATCGACGCGTCGCTCTTTTCCAATGTCGTCACCCAGAACAAAGAGGCAAGTCCGCCTTACCCTTTTGCACGTCCTGCCGGGTCATGAACCACCCACGTCGATGACGGCGTGATGCAGCTTCCGCCGCATGCCTTGACAGATCTGCTCGTCGCCACGCTTGCGCTCAAATACACGCAGTCCAACAGCGTCGCGTACGCGAAAAACGGCGCCATCGTCGGTCTTGGTGCGGGTCAGCAATCCCGTATTCACTGTACCCGACTTGCGGGAGGCAAGGCCGACCTGTGGTGGGTCCGGCATCACCCACGTGTTCTCGCGCTGCCGTTCAAGCATGGCGTCAAGCGCGCTGAAAAGGCGAATGCGATCGACCTGTTTGTGAGCGGGGAGATCCTCGAGGGAGGTGAGAGGGCGCAATGGGAAGCGCAGTTCGAGACCGTGCCCGCGGCGCTGACTGAGGAGGAGCGGAGGACGTGGGCGGGCCAGTTGGACGGGGTGGCATGCTCCAGCGACGCGTTTTTCCCATTCGCGGATAACGTTCACCGGGCAAAGAAGAGTGGCGTTAAGTACCTTGCTGCGCCGAGCGGCAGCGTGATGGACGCCGAATGTATCAGGGCTGCGGATGAACACGGCATCGTGTTCTGTCATACATCTCTCAGGCTGTTCCACCACTGACAGGAAACCGGGGGCAGTCGGGAAATGACGCGGGTGCGGATATTATGTCTCCGTTCAAACGTTGTACTTCTTTATTTCGTAGCTGATAACAAACATGGATCCAAATATCATACAAGTGTGGAGTTGATGTACATATTAGAGATTCAAAGGCGGTCCAAGAAAAACTGGACGGTCGCCTTGAAAGAGCCTTCCTTTCCAGCCTTGACGTCGGGATTGGATATGTCTCCACGAACGGCGAACCCGTGCGTGCAACCTTTGAAATACTCCCTCTGGTAGAGTTCTGAGGAAGGTTTCCCGCCACCAAGGATCTTATCCGCTAGCTCCTGAGACTCGACAGGGAATTGGCTGTCGACTTCGCAAGAGTTGATCAAGAGAGGGATACCACTGTCCTTGAATTTCTGACATGAAAGCAAGCACGGTGAACATTGACACGGGCGCGGCAACGCAACCAAACTGACCTCGAGATCCTCAGGAACCTTGAGAAGAGAGGGGTGTGACACTGCGGCGACCTTGATGGCCTTGTCAAACGCGATGTTAAAGACATAGCGACCTGAACATCCCTCAATAATGCTGTTTGCTCTGTCTCTGACGACTCACCGCCGTAGCAATAACCTGTTGCGGCAAACTGTGTCACGCCTTGTTCTTCGAGACCCGCGATGACCTTGTCGATGAGAGGACGGGTAACCTCTGGGCCGTGTCTGGACAACCAACCGTGCCAATCGAACGAGCTGGACTGTCCACAGAGAAAGAAGATATGGATGAGTCATCTGTGAATCATGAGTCGGAAAGGGCACCTACGCCGAGTGCATCGGGTGGAATTTGATCCCCAGCAAAGTAGTCGATGGCGTAGACCTGTGAGATGCGGGGTGAGTGTTGGCCCGGATTGCAGTGCTCTATTGATATACCTTGAATCCATTCCTGGCAAAATCGTCCGCGAGCAACTATAGCCCACTGAGATGAACGCGGGAAAATGCGACAAGCGACGAGGATGACCCACTTGAGTGTTGACAAGTTGGATGCCAAAGACATCTGGCAAGAGGAGGATTGCCTTGTCCTTGGGGTAATCGCCTTTGGGGGTTGCGACGTAGACATAGACACCGCCGATTGCCTCTACTTCGCCTGTCATAATGTGGGGGATGAGATTGGATGTGTCAACCTAGCCAGTGATATTACCCTCGGGGTCGCCTGTGTGACGAACGCCTGTGGCCAGGTTATGTGAGTTGTGTGAGTGAAAGAATGAGAGAGTACCTTGGATGCAATGGTCGCAGAGAGACATGTCGCGATGGGATGAGCAAGCGCGAGTCCCTCTTTTTATAAGATATTCGGCCAACAAGCCGATCTCCGAGCATATCCGACCGCGACCGACTATGCAAACTTGTGCACGTGACTATCGTCATGATCGGGATGAGAATGATTTCCTAATTTGGATGACCCAAATCATCGCATCGCCCTTCTTGCGTCTTTTTGGCCCATCCAAACTTGTGATGCCTCCTCAGCCAGGCGTGTTCGCTCTTCCATACGCTTCTACTCACAACGCTCGTCCAGACGTGATTCACGTCCACCACAACCCCGTCGCTGGTCCAAGCTCAAGAACTCACGGTACCATTTTATCGCCCACACCCCTCCATCGCACTCACCACCCGCCCCAGATGACCCAAAGAGAGACAGGAAACGGAAAGACATCTCTGGAAAAATTGGGAAAGAAATGTCCGATCGCAGAGACGAGTCCGTCCGCCCTTTTTCTATCCCCGTCGCCCCACTCACCTCTCTCGCCAGTGGCAGACACTTTGCTGAAAACATCTCTGCTCTCCACAGCGCAGCCATACAGCTTGCATCACGCCCAGAGACACATCCCATGTACAATCTACGCATGTACCCTTTGTCTCTCGAACGCTCCGCCCTCCTCGTCCAGCTCGCCTACGAAGAAAAGCATGGCCTCGCTGCGATAGAGACCGCCTACCAGGAGGAACGCGAAAGAGTCGAGGGCGAATGGCGAAAAGGACACGTCCGCGTCAGAGAGCGCTTACTCGAGGGCATCGAAGAACGCAGACGTAGGGCGAGAGAAGAAAAGGAAGGCGAGGGTGCCGTAATCGGTCCGTCCTCATGTTGTCCTCCCCGTTCACCATCTCATCTCCTTTTTTCAAGACGTCTCCCTCGACTCTCAGACAAGGGCGCACATCACCCGCAAGCTACGCAACAAACTGGGCACTTCACCACCTCCAACCCCGTTGGCCCTCGGCTCTCTTGGAATCGGAATCGGAACCATGACCCCCATCACATCCGGGCCACTCACCAACCCACACTCACTCTCGGTCGACGAGATACCCTCCCCATTCCCATTCCCACTCACATCTGTCACCCTTCCAAATGGTCATGTTTCATCTACCACCGGCACCGGTCCGAACAATAACCGCAGACGGAACAAGGGTGGTGGGACCCATCAAGGCACCGTCGGCGTTGGAGGACTTGGCAAGAGCCTTGCATTCCTCGGTTCATGCAAAGACACCGATATTGAAGCTGATTTGATTGAGATAAGACGGGGCACAAAGAGGCGCAGGGCAGCAGCCGTATCATCGTCCACAAAAGTATCATAGCACTTGTTTCATCTTATCTATCGGAATCGCATCTCGGAGATCAATTTTTATACCTTCTCTTGTCCATGTCCACCACTAAACGCACCTTCTCCCTGCCGTACCACTCGTCCGGCGACCCAGACACAGACACTCTCGCTTTTTTTCATGTCCTAGAGAGGCTCAAGGTGTCCCCCACACTTGCTACGTCTGCTTATCGCTCACCAACCCATCATACAGACACAGAAACGCACCGGCTGGATCGACTACAACGTGCGTCCATCCGCACCGAGTGACCAACTTGCTGATGTGGTTGCTAGGTTCCAAACCCAGAGAGGTACGTCCCCGTTCAGCACATATACACCCATGCTCAGCCGGCCAGCATCTCGGACCACATGTACCGCATGGCAGTATTGGCCATGTGCACGTCCGACGCGACCCTCGACGTGCCCAAGTCGGTCTTTCCCCCCCAATCTACGCGGGAGCTCACGCGTCCCAGGTGTGTGATGATGTGTGTCGTGCACGACCTCGCAGAGGCCCACGGTAAAGGCAATCGTGTGTACGTTCTGCGAACACTCAGTTACTGAACGCAGTCGGGGACATCACTCCCCGTGAGGGAATCTCCAAGGACGAGAAGCGGCGACTCGAAGCGGTACGTCTGCGGCGCACCACCAGCGTATCGCGGTGCCGTCTCTGATCGATGGTGTCGCCCGCAGGCGGCGATGCATAACTTTGTGCACGATATGCTGCACGGAAGCCCTGCTGCGCTGCGCATCGAGGCGCTGTGGGAGGTTCGTCTGACGTGGCGCGGTGGGAAAAATAGACTGACCACGTCGAGACAGGAATACGAGCAAGGGGCGACCCCAGAGGCCAAGTTCGTCAAAGGTCTGTTGTTCGCATTTTGGATAGATGCGTGACGCGCTTCATGTACCCGTCCGCCGCGTCCTCGTCCTTTTCTCTTTCCAGATCTCGATAGACTCGAGATGGCACTCCAAGGTGCGTCTCTGTCCTCCTTCTGGCAACGCAAACTGATGTGCGACCCTGTGCCGTATTCCTCTTCGCACACCCGTAGCCCGCGAGTACGAACAAGAGCATAAGCGAAACCGAGAAGATCTACAGGGCTTCTTTGACAGCAGTTTTCCGTTTTTGCGCCACCCCGAGGTACGTCATTGGGGGGACACCCTGGCCAAGGAACGCGAATCGGACTTGGCGGCGAGGGGAGGAACATAGGCACCCCTTTGACATCGAGCGTGGGTCGTTTTCGCAGCGCTGTTTTGACGCTGATTTCTAGTCGCACAGCATCAGCGAATAGATTGCAATAGGACACAGTATTCTAGAGCTTGCTTAAGCGATGCTTTGATTCCTTTGTGATGACCCACGTTACTTGCGTGTGCAATCTTTAATTACCAGGCTGTACGCGTAACAGTAACCCCATGCGTCGACGGCCGCCACAGCCGTCACACAGGCTGTCGAACGGGCCATGACATACATAAAACAATGGGACAGACAACAAGATGATTTCTCTCGTCTAGATAAATAGCTTGAATCAGTATGGACAATCTACGGGTGCCAACATGCGTGAGACGCGAGCCGGATTGTAATGTCAGTATGTGATATGTAGGCAAGCGGACGCCGAGTTAATTCTGGATGACTACGGAGAGTACGAACGGGACGCGGTTCCCAGGGGCGAGAATAAGAATGGCGAGTGTGCGAGCAAAGCGGGTGGGACGTCAAATTATCATGTCATGTTCGCGACACAGTCTCGTGTTTCAGACCCTGTGTCCACCTTTTCTTGGTCGAAAACACGTTTTTCTTGTTCTTCCGTTAATGCGAGTATCTTGCGTGAGACTTTGCTCCGTTTACGAATCGCAGCACCGTAGATAAAGAGAACCTGTGCGAGATGTCAGACAACGACGAAAAAAAGAACGAGCACTGACGAATGGGATGGGGGTCATCGCCAACGCAATGAGTGCGAACATTGTATTAGCCCATTTGTACGTAAGCGCAGCGTACATCTGCCGGGCAAAGAGTGGGAAGGCCGTTCCGAGAAGATTTCCTGTTCAGAACCACGGCATCCGAGGTCAAATCCGAAAGGAAGCCGAACATTGATCAGGTGCATGCAAATTGCGGCGGAGCAGCCACGTACGAAGCAGACTTTGACCTGCCAAAGCAGACGAGGCGTACGGTCCATAGCTGGCCGGACAGACTCACACGTTATCACCAAGAGACGCGTTGGACCGCTTACCAGTCGGCAAGATAGATGAAGACGACTTGGTAGATGACATACGCACCCGTTACGAAGAGCTGCCGACCGAAAGGTAAATAGAACACCGAGACTAGTAAGGAAGCAATGCAAACCGTCAGACCGATCAAGGGCGCAATCCAGAGAATGCTCTGCCTTGCGGTCCATGCGTAGATGAGCATGCCAATAGGAAGCACGAAGGCAGCAACAAGAGCGAGGCACAGTCGTGCTTCTGGACCTTTCTTGGCCACATATTTCCTTAGTGTCTTCTCAGGAATCGTCTTGACGACACAACACCAAAAGGAACACACTTGTACAACACCTCCTGGTACATGTTCGCGAACCAACCAACCAAACATCCGATGCTATGCGAGAGTCAGCAAATATGCATAAACGTTGATGGAACACACGTACGTGATACAGACGTATGTTGTCCCTCTCTCACCAACGCCGAAGTTATAAATAGTCTGCATTTCTCCGGAAACAGAGCTGTGTTCTCTTAGAAGTGTATGTGAAACAAAACGAATCGCTCACTCGAGGAAGCAAAAAAAGACACCCCAGGTGAAACCGAGCCAAAGCTTTTAGCCTGGTGATCAGCAAAAACGAACGAGGGAAAAGAGGAGCCTACACTAAAGCTAAGAACGGTCGGTTCAGTCAAGAGCAAAGCTGTAAATAATCCATCAGCGTAACTCGGAAAAGCCGGAAGGTGATACGCACTGATCGGACGAGTGCACGATATCTTGATCAAGGTGAGAAGACTTGGTTTGTCTATCTCTACTCTGGCGCGGTATCGGTCGTCTTGCTTTTCTTGCCTCGCCTTGCGGGCCAAACGGATGAGTATGATGTCGGACCGAGTCTCTTTCAAAAATAGAAGAGCGCCGATGAAGTAGACGCCACTGACGCTGCACAGAGTGGTCGCGTCATAGTCGACCGAGACGCGCCTGGTCGACTTACATGGCAGCAATCCATTGAATCCATCGCCAACCGAGGTGCTTGTTGGCCTCGATCCACCCTGCAACCAAGGGGCCGGTGCCCGTTGAACCGAGGGCGGAGATGGCGAAAAGTGCCATAGGGAAACCGCGTCTGAGAAGTTGAGCAACTATGGACGATAGTAAAGAGGGAACAATTACTCGTTTGGCATCCAGATATCCGCGATGGTTCCACCGACGAGGGTTGCACCTGTCGATCCGAACGAACCGCCGAGGAAGCGAGCGACAATCACCGTTTGTATGTTTTGCGCGCTATTGGATATATAAGGATGGGAGCGAAGATCAAACAGGTGAATGACTTGCAGTGCGACCATGACATGAGCGAGGGTGAAGCAAAGGGCGGTGATGATGTAGAGAGGAAAGCGCCCGTATTCTTCTGATAAGGAAGAGGTGATGAGCGGGACAAGACCGAACCCGAGTGGGTATAGGCTAAGACCGACGGTTGCCTGGAAGACAGAACAGTGGAGGTCCTCTACCATTGTCGGCACGCCCATGGTATATGACGAGAAGCCGGCGGCTTGGAAAGGAAATTGGTATGAGTGAGTGTGCATTGAGACGGCAGGAAACTGACCGGTGATGGCGGTGAAGAGACAAGCGGTAATTGTGATCCCCCATTTCTTTGCGGTAGAAAAGTTAAACGGATTGCGAGGATCGCCGTCCTCGAACTCGACCTGGGGAGGCGTGAGCGGTGAGGAGAGCCAGGAGACAAGGGGTGAAGGTGTACCAAAATGGTTGCGTCTGTGTCGTGTAGCGTGGATAGCTGGGAGGGGGCCATTGTGCAGCAGGCTTTCTCGTGTGGGCATATTTATAGTGATATGGGGATATTCGCAGGGCATGATCAACTTGGACCCGGCGGCGGTATGAAACCCTGATGATGAAGAAAACGTGAGTGCTTTTTTCCTACCGTCTTCTATTCATTTTCCCGGTGATTCGAGTTAATCCAGTTTCGATTGTACACGAGAATCCAATGCGGTCCTTCTAGATCGTCCATCCACATACCCAACTCATAGTCCGCTTCTTCTTTCTTCCGTTCACGGCCCGCCGGCCCGATTTATTTGTTCGTGTGTGGCAACACCTTTGGAATCAAACAAACCACAACAACGCCGATGCGCATACATGGAGCAACTCTTGAACACAGCCAGGCGCACACACAAGGACATCTTCTCAGACCCGTCCCATCGCATGTCAAAGCGATCAATCGTTGTCAAGTCCGGTGAAGGCCTCGGCTTCCAAGACTTTGGCTCCTCCCTCGATACTCAGAGACGCCGACCCAAGGGCAAGTCCAGGCCCGCATCCCTCAACACAAGAGCACGCAGGGCCCAGCAGGACGAGAGCGATGACGAGCTCTTGCTGTCTTCCCAAAACTCCGTGGATAGTCACGCGACTTCGTCCCCGAAACGCGTCCCAAGGAGCAAGAAACCAGTCAGTCCTGGGGAAACAGTTCACGTCAATGGCCGTGTTCTTCCCGCACACCCGGACTACAAGCCATCCTCTTTAAATACCCTCAAGGGGCTTCGGTTCTCCAAAAATAGAAAAACCGTCTCTCCCAATGGCGATGTGACAGAGGTATCACAACCGTCGTCTGTTCCCAACTCTCAGGACTTGTTCAGACCAGTATCAGACGATGTTGTGCTACGTGGTCCATCTTCTTTGCAACAGAAGCCCTCTGAGATGTTTTCAACGCGTCGCGCAAGTCCCGGTACAACGCGTCACACCATCGATACCAACAAGAAGTCTTCCACCTCAAGACTACCTTCCCCAAAGGCTAATAACACCCCGCGCAAACCTTGTCCACGCCCACGCGTCGTCATCAGATCTGCTTCCAAACGTGACAGCAGCCCAGATACCACACCGCGTCCCCCACCGCGTAAACGCGACATACCTCTGCGGTGCAAGTCACCCGAGCGTTCAGGTACAGACAAAAAGCGAACTGTCGAGAAACCACTGGCTTCCTCACGTCGAGAACCACAAGAATTCCCCATGTCACTGCAAGCGAAAGAGAATGTCTCTGACGATGCGTGGAGCAGTGATGCCTCTGCCAACAAGACCAAAAAGTCGGCCACGCCGCGTGCTTCGGTGTGTGGGCAAGGTATCAAGCCGATCCCCCTCCCTTCTCCGCTGAGAACGAAACCCGTCTCCCGTCAAAGCACTTTTCCCAGCCTATCGCCCCTTTCTTCCTCCAGGGACAAAGGTAAGGCGCGCGCACAGGACCCCGACAAAGACGAGGACTTGACGAGAAACCTGCCAAAACGCGATGCCCCAAAACGGTTTCCCATGAGTTCTCAAATGCTTGCAGGAATCGATCGGCGATCAAAGTCACCGAGTACTCGCAGTCATAACTCCACAAAGCGCACCTCATCGGACGACGGTAGTGACGCATCAGGACATGCTGCGAAGAAACGCAAGGACTCACCTTTGGGGTTCGTCTTCTTTCTTCCGCTCTGCAGCCCCGCTCACGTGTTCGCCAATCTGTCCTTTTCAGAGTAATCGACCTACTTGACCATCCGCACGAATTTGTAGAAGACGATTCCAGTAAGTTGTCAGCGTTTTCTGTGGTCCTCGTTCACATGACTCCTCGCTTAAAGTTGAGCTGGGTTACGCCCGAGACCCGTCAAGAATGTGTCCCTATTGTGACGAGGACCTGCCTCCCCATCCTACACCTTCCCTCCAGTGTTTAATCTCTACGACACGCAAAAAGTCGGTCACGGACCCACGTCCGAGAAACAGAGGTGGTCTGAAAGCACCTTTGACGGTGTACATATCTGTTTGCCAACGGCATCGCTTCGAATCGCATCAGCTACCCATCGCGACCGAGAAAGGCTGGCCAAAGACGATCAACTTTTCAAAGGTCCCTGGTAGGGTCAAGAAAATGAAAAAAGCATTGGAAGCGATCATCTTGGACAAAGACGATATCAGTGGTGCCGAGGATTCTGATATGGACGATTGGTCCAGGGGGCCAAGGAGCAAGAGCGTTTTCTGGAGAGAGGTAAAGAAAGAAGTAAAGAAACAGGGCAGTCGTACCGTGGTCGGCGTCAAGGGTCAATTTGCAAGCTTTGAAAAGACGCAGCCGGGATAGTACGTCGTTCCTTGTTTCACAGTCTACCAATAATGCGAATGATCATTCGCAGTTACGGCGAGCAGGGCTCGATTATCATCCACCAGACCCTCTTTGACCTCTTCCCACCGTCGACATTCGACCCGTCTCTCATTGCGCCGCTCGCGCCGGCCGAGTTCATCCAGCGTATTCTCGTGCCCGAGGCGGCCGTTCGACTCATTGCCCAGGATCTCCACGTCGGTATCGAAGACGCCATCGAGACGCTACGCGAGAGCGCCCAGTACGGCGTTGCCATGTTCCCGGACACGAGCGAACACCAGCGCAAGGATACCAGTGTCGATGACGAGGAGATGGACGTCGCAGACCGGATCGTCATGGAACGCGCGCGGGCGCGGCGCATAGAACTCGCGGAAGAGGAAAGGGTGGAAAACGAATTGTTGGAAGAGGAACGCGCAGTACAGCGCGCCAGGCTGCGGGACAATCGACGTGCAAAGGCGCAGGAACGGGCGCAACGGGCGAGGGAGACCAGAGCGCACGCGCAGAGTGAAATTGTGGAGGTGTTGGAGGCACATGCGGCGTACAGGACCCGGCAGCGAGATGCCATGAACGAGCACGAACCCGACTCCGATTCGATGTCTGTGGGCAGTTTGTCGAGCAGGCGATCGGTACGTATCGCAAGCAAGGGAACGCGCGCAGGTAGGGCCAAGCCACTAAAGCTTTGGTCAGATGGGTCGGACAGTGACTCCGTACAGTTCGTCGGCGATCCTGGCCATAAAGGGAAAAAAGAGAAGAACAAGGCGAAGGAACGAAACGACACAGGCCTATGCCCCAAAACGGAGGCCCTCGTAGTGCGCGAAAGAAGGAAACCATTCGACAAGTTGTCCTGTCTCGATAACGCCGAACAGTACAACAGTACACCTCGACCTATCCGGGACACATTTACCGTAGGCACAGTTACCGGTTGCGAACTCCTGCCCCCCCAGATGGCGAGAAATAGATCTGGCGTGAGGTGAGATGCGTGTCTCACATGGATCTTGCCTGACCCCTGACGATCCCCTGGCGCTTTGCAGTGCTTTTGGCACGCATGATGATGAGTGGATCACTAGTCTGAGGGAGAATGTGCCCGACGAGTCGGACATGTCGACATCTGGCCGTGGATCCTCGAGATTGGCGAGGTCCCGATTCAAGAAGGGCGCAACTGATGTGTGGCTGTTCAGTGAGCCTGGCTCTCCTTGAACGAGCGACGTCGCGAATTCCTCCCTAGCCTTGACAGGCGCGCCACTATCACATGACATGTTGACTACTTTCATTGTGGGAAGTACGTACATTGGACGATATGATAGCAAATAATCGTTAATTTTACCATGGAGGCGTCTTCGAGCACGACCGTGCATTGGGTGCTTGAGTTGTTTGCAACACGTGCGACGAAAGCGATCGAGATTATGGTCGGACCTATCCTTTTTTAAAAAAAAAAAAAAACTAGCGTCGGGGAAGTTGCTGGCAGACCGAGCGATCGGCATTTGCACAGGTTGAAGACCCCTTGTCCCGCTGAGGGGAAGAGAGGAAGCTCCAAATTTCTCGACAAGCGGGAACAGATGGACAAACAGCAATGGTCAAAAAGCTTCTGACACACCAAGGCCATCAAGAACGTTATACCGAGGCTCACGAGACGGCGCCAAGGGAGGAAATGCGCACTACTTTTATTTATCCATGCACCCGGGCAACACACCCACAAGACACGCATGAATACGGCGGCGAGTCACTGACCACGATAAACGCCGCGAGAGACAGTGATGCACGTACACGCCATGAGGCTCACTTTATTTAGGACCTGGAACCGTGATTCCAATCCGTGAAGAACGCGTTTAGTCACGATAAGTACTACCCTGATCCGTTTTGGGGGGTCACTCCAATACGCACCATTTTTTGCCATGTGGTCCAGTGGTCAAGGTTGGCGTTTCCACGTTAGGCGATGGCATTCGACAGGTTATCACTGTCAAACGTCAACGAGCGGAAACACTAAGACATGTGAGCGCTTGTGAAATGAGGTTGATATCCATTCGACTCGCCATGTGTCAGTTCTCGTGCCACGACGCCGTGCATGTTCAGGTCGCTGACATGCAAGTAGGACTCATCTCGGAGTTGTACTGACACTGCGGCACAAAATGTGGCCAGGTACCGTCTTCCCGTCTTGCAGTACTCGAGTACAATTTGTGAACGGTCTTTTTTGGGAGGAATACCGTTCAGTGCCTCTGTGTGCCACGAATAGCACCTCTAGGCACCCGAATCCACGTCTCCGCGAAACAGCCTCTCTCAGCACCGTTCGAAGAACA
>JBBPKO010000204.1:16602-32112 GCA_038089295.1 Xerocomus amazonicus
AGTACAATTTGTGAACGGTCTTTTTTGGGAGGAATACCGTTCAGTGCCTCTGTGTGCCACGAATAGCACCTCTAGGCACCCGAATCCACGTCTCCGCGAAACAGCCTCTCTCAGCACCGTTCGAAGAACGAGTACCTGCTTTCAGCCTTATCCTCGGATATCACGAATCCACTCGCATGTGGTTTCCCCGCTTACATGGCCCACCCAATGTCCACGCCTAAAAGGAATTGACTAGATCACAATTGCAGTACATTAATCAAGTATTCGCTTGACTGATCGGTGTTTGATGACGCCCGAATTGAGCTTTCTGCCAAGTATTGTATGGATGAGTAGCTGTCCGATGCCACGATTCGAGTGTCCAGGCGACGAAAAATGCCTCTTCATTCCGATGTCGGAACCGGGATGCGCAGCTCGGTGTCAGATGCCGCGTCCGAAACGGTTTGGCGAATCGTCCATGTGATTCAAGACATGAGAGGAAGAGGCAAATATCGCCCGAATTCTGGATTAGCGGTAGATAACGAGCACAGCCCGAGCGTCGGTGCTAGGAACTGAAGAGGTGCGGCCACTCACGACACAGCCGAATAACCAGTGGGATTATCTCCACAGCCCTGAAAGTATCTTGGTCACACAGAGTGACAATCGACTTTTCTAGGCACGAAATGAAAGATCCAGGGCAGGGATGTCTCCCTCTGAAATTATCGGTGCCTATAGTGGCACCTTATCATCTAGGACGTGCCATGCTGATGTGATGTTACACCCGAGCGCGACAGGTGATGTTTCAAATCTAGGAAAAAATGGAAGCATGCACACCAACGTCAATCGCCCCTGTATATTACTTGGAAATGGCTGTACCCTTGGATCTCCTGCGAACCAACCCATTACAAAGAACCGACCTTAGTGTAGAGAATGGTGAATGCCGCGCGGTCCATGAGGCACAATGGCTCCGTCCAGATGGACAGCTGTGGATGTTTGTTGTCGCCCGGTGTCAAGGCCGGCTCTCGTACAGACATTGATTTGCCTTACAAAATACGAGGGAAAAAAAACTTAAAAAATAATCAAGCCGTTTACTGGGGTTTACCGCAGCTGTGTTAGACGCTTTGATTGACAGATGCGAGCTTTGGAATGGAGCGCCGACCTGTTGATCAATGGTCTCAGATGAGCCAAGACAGTAATCCGCGCGGCGAACTTGACTAGTTTTCCCCTTTGTAGGGTATGCTCTTGATTGGAACGAGTCGATGTCAGCGGTGAGAGCGCCCATTAAGCAAGCCCGCGCATCATATCGGCTAGCGATCATGTCATGTAGGGTGTCTGGGCATTGCGCAGTCGCCCGCAGCGACGCGGCAGGAGAGTACCATCGCCCACAAGGACTTATGTACATAATAGGAAGTGGGTAAGTTACGTCCGGTGACGAGAAATAAAAAATATCGAAATGCCTATCGATGAAAAGGCGGCGATCACAGCCGACCTCGCTTTCAGGCTTGTTTTTCCCCACACCACAACTTTGGATTGGGACACGAGTACTTCGCCGTCGCTCTGTTTATTCGGGACCAAATTCGGCTACTGATTTCCGCCGACCCTATATTCATCTGCAACTGGTTACTGGTTAGGATGGTCTGACAGCCAAACGACTGACATGTCATCAGTATCCCGATGAACCACATCGTCGAGGTTCGGAGCCGTATTCAAACGCCATGTTGCGTTGGATTACGCGTAGATGACGAAGGCTGTGGACATACGCTAGGCGACGAGCTCCGGACGGCAACTGCGCAACCAGGCGAGAGTTCACTGGTGATTGTTAACCTGAGTGCGGGACATTTAGGTAGTCAGGGGTTCACGATGCCGCACGGTGTCGTGTTTTGTGTAAACAGTTCCGTTTTGCCTTGCACGTGGCGCCGTGGTTCATGTTCTCAGGCGCAATATTCGCGATCCCGCCTGGCAGGTCGCCAGGTTTCTCAGGCCAATTTCGTTCTGGATCAAGTTCCCGTGTTGGCCAGTTACGACAGCCGGAGGGAACTTGGAACTTGTGTGTGGTTGCGTGCAAGAGAGACATATCTGCACTTGGCACCTGATTCGTGTGGCAAGCATGTGGGGGGTTTCCAGAGCAGTCGACTGCCAGATCCTGAGCCACATTGCACCCACAGAATGCATTTCGACGGCAAGGCTGGCACACCACCAGAACGTGGCTTTCTGCGCGTTGATGAGATCTAGAGACAAGCATTGCACAAACGCTGCCGTCCCTGCCATGCAGCCAGAGCTTGTTCTCGATTTAGTTAGATGAGATGAGTAACCGTTCGCATCATTCCCATACGTCGTACATACTCCGCAACATATTAAACGAGTGGGAGAGATTCTCGTAAAGAGGTGTGCATCCGTCGGTGTCAAGTCAGTCAGCGGACGAATAAGCGGCGTGAGCGCAGGGATGTCCCGTGTATGGGATAGTACCGAACTCAAGCTCAGTCCTCGAACTTACCCGACGGGAAGTTTGGCAGGCTGAACAAAAGTGTGAGAACGACCATTTGAACACTGTCCCGACGGTGACTCGTTCAGGTAAGGTTTGCGCCGAAGACAGTACTTCTCTAGACTCACACACACGTTCGCCTCGTTGTAAAAAACCAGTGCAGACGACGGTAAACCCATACCCTAGATTTGGTTACAAAAGTTATCCTAGTAGTCTACCCTACTCATCTGATTACGTAATCAAACCTACTGGCTGCTCGCCCGTTGTGCGACATTTGGCACATTCCTTTTTCTTTTGTTTCCCCGCAATTTCAGTGGCCGACCATGCCCATAAAATACCTTGAAAGTAAGCTTAAATGAATTCGGTTTCAATGCTTGATTGACCGTGTTTTGGGGTAAAAAAAAAAAAGACTATCTCACAGACCGGAAGCACTTGCAAACATTTCCTCTGAACGTATTATCCGACTCGCGTCTTGGTATTGATGCGTCCTACTACTTGCAACAGCTTACCGACAACCCTCCGTCGCGCGAACCTCTTCTTGCCGCCACGGGTGGTCTTCCACTCGCCCTGACCCAGCGCATCGAAGCCGATCTTCGCGCCCTCGAAAAGCATCACATTAAGCCCGTTTTCGTGTTTCCTGGCCTGCTTCCTGCCAAGCGGTGGAAACAATATCAACACCACCCCGAATACAACGAGGCTTGCAGAGACAGGAGGGAGGCATGGGCAAAATACGAGGCTGGCCAGGAGGAGGCGGCCATCAAGCTCTTCGAGGGCCGCAGCGGTCTCACTCAATGGGACCTCTGGCGCATGGTCCTCCGCGTTTTTAGGCATCGAAACGTTGAGTTCCTCGTCGCACCGTATATTGCTTGGGCGCAGGTACGACCCCAATCACGGCTCGTCGATCCCGCTCATGCATTTGTCTAGTTGATCTATCTCGTCCGACACTCGAGATCGTATATCCATGCCATCTATGGTCCAACCGATGCCTTGCTCTATCCGGGCGTGGACAAATTGATCACCAGTCTTGATCTCACTTCGGACACGCCTTCGTTCACCTTTACGTCTAAGCGCTCAATCTTGAGCGACCTCGGCGTCTCCGAAGACCAGTTTCTGGACATTGGTATTTTGGTCGGGTTCGATCACTCTCCAACCTTTCCACCCAATATGCACGACCAAGCGCTCAAAGCGACAGTGGACATGGTCAAGTACTACAAGTCGGGGCACGCCGCCGTGACTGCGTTTTCCGAGCATCACGGTGTCAAATCAACTCAATATGCGGATCAGTATGCGCGGACACGCTCAATGATCAAATATTCACTGATACTCTCGTCCGAGGGAACGGTGGTACCGCTTCCTCTGGCTATTAGCAGTCCTTCGAGCCACGGTCCGAATCATCACCCGCACCATCCGACCGCTGCAGACATTCCCTCTGACCTGCACGAGATCTTTACTCACCGATTACCGGACGAGCTCTACTTTTACCTCTCCCGGGGATTGCTAGGTCCCCAAGCGCTTGTTTGGCTGACGAGTGGACAGATTGTTGAGCCCCCGCCACTGGACAACGGAGAGACGACAGAGTACCAGCGATTTGTGAGGGAGGTGATTACGGAAGGGCAGACCGGACCACGAGCGACAGCGCTCGCACTGATCAGCAGCGTGACACACACGTTTTGGAACAACCGCAAGGTGATGGGTAACTTTTGGTTTGGAAATCCTGGGCCACATGGACAGAAGCCGGTACAACATAATTCACCGCAGACGGTGCAGCTGGTGGAACGAGTGGCGGGTTGGAACGTGAGCTATCTGATCGTGGAGGAAGAGTTGAGGCGACAAAATGTGGGTGGAATGTGTTATTGTGGCTGGTGCTGACCGGAGATGTAGTCGTCAACGATCGATTTTGCGTTGTGTCTGGGAGCGACGGCATCTGAGAAGCTAGCGATGCGGACCAAGGGCAAGAATCTGCCGGGTGGCCAGCTTGACAAAAAGGACGAGGTGGTTGCGAATGTGATTTGGCGTTTCCTCGAACTGCGAGGGTGAGTGATGTTACTGAGCTGGGGGGGGGAGGGGGTGACGAATTTGCGAACAGATTCCTCGTGAACTCACACGTGCACTCGCCATTGGCGCGTGCGATGTACACTGCGATCAAGCATGCGCGACTGAATGACAAATTTCAAGAGCCGCTGTATCTGTTTTTGGAGTTGGTGAGAGCGGGTGTGATGCACGGACACTTGTGGTCTGGACGGGCGTTTAGTGGCGGACCGAGTTTTGGCACTGGTGAGAGGTGATGGACGTGTGTGTTGGGTGTGCTGACTGGGATTGCAGAGGATGAGAAATCCAGTATGTTGCTCGTGATGAGGGTGCTGAGCATCGTACCACTCAACTTCAAGGTGAGTGGGTGGACTTGGTGGTGGCGTTGTCACTGAGAAGAGAGGACAGGCACAGCCGTGGTCAGCGCCATTGTCACGTGAACTGCTTGTGTTTAACTCGTTTGTGCGATCGCTGACGCGTGCGCTGCGAACGCTACTCGAGGTGACGACGCTGAACATGCTTGTGCGGAATGATGCGCGACGTGCGCGGGACGATCTGCTTGACATTACGATATCACTGCCCTTCCAGATGGAGGTGAACACGGGGTTTGGTGTGCTGGCCAAGGTGTACTTGGACACGCTGACGCACCTGAACAACCAGACACGAGTGCGGGATGCGAATGGGGAAGGCGTGCGTGAATGCAAGCAGATGGCGCTCGAGATCTGCGAAGAGACGTTTCCGGGAGTGAAGTACCCGCGACAAGAGGTCGAGCGAGGGTTTCGGTTCTGGGATGTGGTAAGTGTCTGCATGACAAGTTTTATTCTAGTCTTATGATTATTATGATTATTATTAGGCTCTGAGTGCGATGCGCCAGTTGCACAGTGAAGGTGCTGTGCTGCGCGAGCTGATTGAACAGTTTGAGTCGGCGGAGGCTTGGCTTGGGCCAATGCGACCATAAAAGGGAATATTTTGTCGGAGTGGTAAATAATAAAACTCCGATGATCTGAGATCTGGTGATTCTAAAAAGGCAATTGGATCTGCCCTTCTGTTTGTTTCGCTTATATAAACGAGGTCGTGAATTTCTGTCTGATCTCAGAAATTTAATGCACACCCTTGTCTACATCCAGCTCGTCGAGGAGGACGCACCACCAGCACCGTCAGCACCACCACCAGCACCACCATCATCAAAACTCGACATCCCAGCCTCAACTTGCTCATCTTTAACTTCCTCACTCGTCGACGACGACGACGAAGACGAAGACGAAGACGACGAGGACGCCTCGTCCTATTGCTCCTCCATCATCACACCCGACGACGCATCCACACCCATCCCATGGACGGACGACACCTTCTCCGTCCGCATGAAGCGCATACACGCTTGGAGAGACGGATTCGTAAACGAAACCCACGATATACCAGGTATGTACACCACGATCGCCCGCTGCCTCGCTCACCACCCACACAGAGTCACGCTCACCATCCTTGAAAAGAACGCATCAGCCCGATGACGACGCTGTCCGTCCGTTTTCATCTTGTATATCCTCCCCCTCACCCTCCCATCAGCTATCACATTCCTCAAAACGCTCGCGGACATCGCAGCTCTCCGGCCATCCCTGTCCCGCATGCGATGCACCCTTTCCGTCCCTCGCAAGTCTCCGCAAACATGGCCGGGATCCACATGTACCCGAAGCATGCCGTGTCGCGGTGGAGTACAACTTCGAGTGACCCCTGTATGATATCCCACCACTACTTGCGCAGCTCTCTCACATCTCGCATACATACTGTACCACACTCGCAAAGGGGCTGCATCGCCTGTACATTACCGCTGAGCTTAATTATACCATATTAATCCGCTCTCTCTTCGTACATAATATTCCCCCCCCACCAAGTTCGCCGTCGTGTGAGAGCCACTCCCTCTCTCTTGACGCGTCCTCTTCATCGCCCCCACAGGAATACCAGCCTCGACGGCCTTTCCTGACCACCACGGTTCTCCGAGCCTGAGCCTGTGATAGCGAGCCTACATGCTTAATCGCTACCGCCCACAACGCACCCAGTCCCACGAAAGCCGGCCAGCACACGCACGAGTGTGCAACGACCCATCCCACCACTGGATCGGAAGAGAACTCGCTCGGCAACTCCAGCATCCCGTCGTATATTTAGTCGTACACACGCTCATCGCTGGGCCCACCCCAACGTTGTGGCACGGGCACGGCTACCCATTCGGACCAAAGCCAGCTCTCGTCAAATACGGAACAGAGTTTCATTCCTTCCTGCTCTCACACTGACCTTGGCCTGGGAGTCCGTCCTCACATCGTTTCCAAATGGAGCCTTGGAGCCGGTGTACAACCCATCCAGCGCGAGTGCCCAGGATCGTCTTCAGACGGATCTTCGTACACCTATTCTTGGATATTACGGACGACTGATGTACAAACGCATCGTCATAGCACTGCGGCGGGGCCTGCGAAACCCCCCGTGCACGAGATTCGTCGTAATTCGGAGTGTAGCGCGAGAGTACAAAGGTGTTCAGTTCTCCGTAGGGCATTCGATTCGAGGTGATTGTACCGTGTATGTAGATCCGATCAAACCTCGACACGATTTCGGTCTGCTCGAGTTTACTTTTCTATGAAACCCATGCGAAAAACAGCGTCTTTGTGGTCGCTTGCCTTTTTCTGCATGTGTGCTCCACAGACTTGGCAGCAAGTTTGACTTGACTTTGGCACGACCCACCACCATCCATGCCATCGCCAAAGGCTCAAGGCTTTTTCACCGACTCTATCCTTCCCTTGAAGACCCACGAAAGGCGTCCGACTCCGTCCTCGCTCCTCTCAAAACGCTGCTTTCGCCTCTTCATCATCCTCGTCCTCTTCTTCTGGGCCCTCGTCTGGCTCTGCTTTCACCGCCCCGGCAACAACTCACCGCCGAACCAAGACGACGACGGGGAGCACTCTTTACCCCCGCTTTACGAAGCCTTCCACGACTCTGAGCGACACCTCCCACAGCACAACCTCTCCTTGCCTTTTCCAGAGGGCCGAGACGCGAAATTTTTTTGGGTACCTAATCATGTCACTGGTCAGCATTCTTCCAATCACGTCCCCTGCGTCTGACCTTCTCCAGCCTCGGGATGGGGAAACTTTATGCAAGAACTCCTCCTCAACGCCCTCCTCGCATACGAGACCAATCGAGCGTAAGTTGCCGCTTGCCGCCGCTTTCGGTCGACAGCCAAGTGACCCTTGTCCAGCTTTGTCTTTGATAATTATACCTGGGCTCGCGACGATCGGGAGTTCTCAGAGTACAATGGTAGGCTGATCCCCGCACGCATACCCCTTTCAGCAATCATCAGCGGTACGTTGTGCCGGCCTACATCTCTCGGAGACTCTTGACTGGGGCGTTTCAGGTCCTATCATTGGCTCTTCGTTCGACCGTGGGGACGCAACCCCTCGCGCAGTTCATAAGGACTATTTCAAGCGAGTGTGCCCGAACCCGACCATATTGAACACCGACAGTATCGTGAGCGAGGCTATGAGGTATGATAACAACGTCCCTGCTTCTCGCATCTTCGACATGTGGGTCGACAAGCTCAACTCCATCAACGACCCATGTCTCGAAACCCAGCTGGGCTCGTCTCAACTCTTCGAGATATGGTGCGCACCCGATCAGCCGGTCACCGTGTCCCGGATGACTCATGTGCAACATCTTTCAGGCTATTTGGTTCGTCGCGGGTCCTGTCCTTGTGGCCCCGCCTATCCAGGTCACCCATCCTCCGCAGTTTCTCATGGTCTCCACTCATTTTGGAAGCATTCTCGCGAAATGCGCATCTCTTTGCGGCCACGACCACGTCGTTTCAATTCTTACCGTCCTATCTGCGTCCATCCTCATCATCTCCGACGCCGGCGGAGCTGCAGAATGTTGAACCGATACTCCCAGCAGACAAGGTAGATCCGATCCCTGGCCTCCTTGCCTTACACATCCGAAGGGGAGACTTTTCCGAGCATTGCACCAAGCTGGCCGGCTGGTTATCAGATTGGAACGGCTTCAACCAATTTGCCACTTTACCCGATAAATTCCGCGTCCCGTTTGATGAGGTTTACGGTCAACCGAGCGAAGCTGCTGTGCAACTTTATCTCCAGCGGTGTTTTCCAACGATCGAGCAGATCGTGGAACGAGTACGTCAGGTGTTGCATGACCAGAACAAGTTATATGGACATGTGAGAGAGCTCAAGAGGATCTACATCATGACAAACGGTGATGAGGCGTGGTTGACCGACCTGAAAAGGGCACTTTCGGAGATAAAGACGTGGGATTCTTTGACGAGCAGCCGTGACCTCCGTCTGAGCTGGGAAGCCAAACCTGTGGCTCAGGCAATGGACATGATGGTGGGTCAGCGTGCTCAGGTATTCATTGGCAATGGCGTGAGTTTCCTCTGGTGCCGTCAAGGACCCCTTCGTGTCTGACGTGGTTTTCCTGTCATCCAGTTTTCGAGTTTGACATCGAATATTGTCATGCTCCGGATGCTGCGTGAGCTTCCGCCTCAAGACACACGATTCTGGTAACCGGGGAGGATGGGCATGCGTGTACGTGCTTGGCTGGTCTGCCCTGTGGCTCTGAACCCTGGTGGAGATAACGCGTCTGGGGTTCGATTTGGATTTATCCCCTGTCCGGCTCTTGTCTTACACACGGTCTTGACAGTCGTCCCTTCGGGAATTGTCGTGTACCCGAACTCGTCAGAGGCATAGTGACGTTTTTTCTCCATTTCCTTCTCACGTTCTCTTTTCCCTCCCTATTCGCCCCCGTGATCTTCGGCTTTGGTGCGCGTTCCTGAGCGTCTTGAATCTTGCGCTGGCGTTTTCGGCTTTTTTTTTCCTCCTGAAATGTATAGATAACATACACCCACGCACGTCTTACTTTTTTGTGGACGTTAGTACTTGAACGGAGATCTGTGTATCATACCGACCTGCAGGGGTACAAGTGTACATATACATTTGGGCACGAGGCGTCGATGGCCACGGCGGCCAGACCTCTCAGGGCCTACCACGTCCATTTGTTATCGACCCTATGTCCGGAGCCCACCAGCTACCGGAGTCTTGCTTTTCGCAGACGCATCTTCAAGGCCCGGACAACCGATGGACAAGGTACACACTGCTCCGTGTGGACCAAAAAAAAAAAAACCATGACTAGAGGGCATGAAAATATTCCACAAAGCCCCTTGAACACGGTACACCCGAAAAGCGTGCGAGATGGGAGACCTCGGTCGAACACGTGCCCGTCGGAACGGGTAACGGAAGAAGAGACTGAAATTGAACAAGCCAAACCGACATTCCGAACGTCCAAAACGCACTACCGCGGGTGGTCACTCAAGAACAGTCGAACACGCACATACGTATACAAGTATACAAGCAGTCAACCGAAACCGCGACAAGTAAGTGTTACGTTATTATATTACGACTACTACTGGATAGATTTTGTCAGCGATTCACTTTTTTGGAATTATGCTATGCATCGGAGTTCTTAGATATTCAAACTTAGATTAAATCCCCGCGCTTAGTCATAATTTCTTCAATGGAACACTTTTTTTCCCAATCAGCATCCTAAAAGGTTGTGCTCGCCAAGTACTAAAATGCCAACCCACGTTTTCGATAGACTACCACATGGTATATGTACTATGTAGCCACCCCGGTTAACCGCTCATTGCGCGTGGTCCAATTGATTTCTGTACTGTCGAGTTTTTCGCTTCGTTTCCGGTAGTAGTATATTCTTTTCATTTTTGGCCACTCAACCTATGCCATTGTCGTCCAACGTCCGAAAACACCAACTGGTCGAATACATATGTAGCAGTCGCATCATATATACATACATATACATATTGTATACGGCGTCCCCCCGAACCGACAACGCAACAATCTCTTAATACGCGTTGTCCGCCGCACAGCCCAATCTCTGGCGATGCAGCGCATACCAAAGACCGGTCCCTTTGCCTCCCTTTGTTGAACGTTGTGGATCGACGTGCGAGACTGGCCCTTTCCCCTCTCTTTTTTTCTTTGCCAATGTGTTGCCCTGGGTCCAGGCACAATCACACCCGCGAACCCATATTGCAGTGTTGGGTACACTGCAACATGCCAAGCGCTTTTTTTTTCCTTCTATTTTTTCATCTGGCATCCCCACCACGGTTGTACGCCATACCGTACATCGCGGTGCCCACAAAGGAAGGAAGGAACGGAAAGAATACTGCCCCATCATTGATGGTGTGAATATGGATTAGAGCCGATGCATCATGCACAGGCGTATGACATTGGACCAGCCAACAGACCGCCGTTGCATCTCCATAGCTGTCAACACAGCTTGGCAAGTGCAGGCATTTTGAAGCGGTATCCATTCGATGACAGTTGAAATGCTGATCTTGATCAAGGCTGGCACAACCACGATCTCAGGCACGTCGCATCGCGACGTGTCATGTATATGGTCGCCAGAGGATCGAGTATGTTGAAAAAAAAAAAGAATCATTCAAACGACTCACGGTTTCGTTGGCGATATCGGCGCGCCTGTGAACAATCCAGACCGACAACGAGTTTCCAAAATTGTCAAGCAACCAGATTTCTTTCATCATCCCATTTATGATGTTAGATATGATCGAAAGTGCCAAGACAAGATCCAACCCGTCGAGGCTCTGGATTGATAGGTATCTTTAGTCAGGAGGGGTCCAGGCTAGTTATGTAGGCTTGGCGAACCCCGAGTCAGGGGCATGAGAAGGGGAGGTGCTCAGTGTCAGCCCCTCAGGGCAAGGTCCACAACTGCGAGCGTAGCCGCGTTCCTTTGGCCTGCTACTACTGTTACCAAGAAACTTGAGAGTGACCAAGCCCACAGTGTTTCACTGGCAACCGTGTGAAGTCGTGCGTCGTTGACTGAGATACATTCCCTGATGCCGGAGGGAAATGTATTTCCGATTGATGGCGACTGGACGTAGGCTGACCGGCGTCAATGCCCGTTTGTTGGCTGATCCCGCATGGTGATGGAGACCAAGTGAAAGTAGCCCCGGGAGATGGAGGGGCGAAAAAGTCGGCATCTTCCAGACGGCGAACAAAAATGTGCACTGCCAGTCAGCATAGCATCGCGTGTTTTCTCAGTCAACCTCACAGACCTCATCCCAACACAAGTTTTCTCCCAACCCAAAAATGTCTGCCACGATCAAATGATGACACACTGCGGATATTCTCATTGGGAAAAAGCCGAACTCAAAAGTTCCCGGGCAACAGCAAGCACGATAATCTCTGTGGGATCAAATTATTCAATTGTATTCAAGATTGAATTTAGATGACCCGGAATCGGGATCCGCATGAGACTATTGTAGGACATTCAACTGTAGCCCACCCTTTTCAACTTTCTTGGAGGCTTGGGATCATGAGGCTCGTTCGGTGGGTATTCATCCCCGTGTACCGGTCTCCTCTGTGGACCTGGTTGTCAGTAGAACTTTCCAGACATCGGAAGTAGAGACGATGCGGGTCCGATCTGGGCTATTCTAGAGACCGCCGTCCATAGTTCGTATCGATGGGCCAACTACAGGAAGCTGGCTTCACCAAGTCCCCGACATTCCATGAGAACCGGATGTGGGGATGGTTTCCACTTGTTCCTTACGGGTATCTTGATAGAACGCGGATTCCCTGGGTAAAAACCAAGTTTCAGCCGCATATATTCCTGATAGGGAAAAAGTGTCGTTCTTGCGAGAAAAGAGGCGTTGCGGGGGTGGGAATGAACATATGTTCCAGAGCACACCATTGGTGGATGGTGTTTGCTAACCGAGATTGTTATAATTGTATCTGCTGCGCTGGCGTTCAAGGATACAGCAATTGTAATAGTGTGTCAGTGCAACGATTGGCTTGATCGCATGGATGACGAGTACCTGACATATGAGAGTCCCACCGCATACCTGTGGTACACGGCGTTCTCTGCCACCCTGCCACGACTGTCTCACCCTGATGGAACGCGGGGTAGGTATTCATTGAAACGACTTGGAGCCACTTTAGCCATGTGAGCTTTTGGATGCGTTGTAGAGATGCTATCGTCAATGAAGTCTCACGCACCGCAGGAAGGACGGAATTTCCTACTGATCCCAGTCTACCCGGAAGATGTGTCACAACACTCTCCATGTTATTAAGAGCGATGGAGTCGCTGGACGGTTACTCGCGTAATTTCCGACGGTCGTGCAAGACTCGACACTATAACAGGACAAGAGACGAAGCGGTGTTTGTAAGGCGAAACAGAGTCGGGTGGCGTGTTTTGTACCAACTTGTTGAGCGTTATGGACAACGACGGCGAATATCACAGAAAAGACGCAACTACTCGGGTGCACTGACCAAGTCTGAGGCCTTGGAAAGCCACAGCGAGGGCCAAACTTGCGGTTATTGGGCTAGCCAAGGCGTGTGGGGGCGTGGGTGTCGAATCACTTTGAAAGGTAAAGCCTCCTATCAGGTATCACTAATTCTCCGAGTAAACCACACTAGGCCATGACGAATCCCGGTCGTCGCAACTTCATGGTATAAAACCACAGCGACGACGTTAATCTGCCAGACAACAACTAACAATCCACTCAGACTTACTCCATTTCACAATCCTGACAACCATGGTCATGAGCTCGAACAAGGCCGTTCAGATCGTTCCACGCCGCAGCAATGAACGGGGTCACGCAGACCACGGATGGCTCAAGACCTTTCATACATTTTCTTTTGCAGAGTCTGTTCATCCATACACATCGCTCTTTTTCAAACTGACAGTTGATCGACATTCCAGCTATCATGAATCTCGCCACCAGTCCTATGGCGCCCTCCGTGTCCTCAATGAAGATCGCGTCGCCACCAACACGGGTTTTGGCACCCACAGTCACCAGTATTATGAAATATTCACCTATGTCATTAACGGAAAGGTCGAGCAGTAAATATCTCTTGCATTCCTACATCGCAACACACCTCTGATTCTCTCCGACAGCCAAGACTCTATGGGCAACGTAGAGGTCCTCTCCCGTGGTGCACTCCAGATGACTTCCACAGGAACAGGAATATCCCATTCCGAAAGGGCGCACGGAGATCATGATGTTTATTTCTGCCAGATCTGGGCATCCCCTCGAACCGGACAAGGCCGAGGGAAGCCAGCCTACTTCACTAGGTACGTTCATGCTTTGCTTCCCAAGTAACCACCAGCCAATGGTTTCCATAGGCACTTTACAGACGAAGAGAAGAAGAACCGGTTTGCCCTCCTCGTCGCACCCGACAATTCCGTCGGCACTTCACTTCGTAGGGAAGATACTGGCCCTGCACCGATCCGTTCGGAGCTTCGGATGTACGCCTCATTGATCCACCCGGGCGTCTCGCTTGTCCATGCACCATTCGGAGGCAGTCAGATCAAGAAAAAAGGATATATTCATGTGATCCAGAGATCCGGATACAATACAGGGGCAGGAAGGGGTGTTGCGCTGAGGGTCGGGTCTCAGGCTGATGGTCCACAGGTTGACTTACGGGAGGGTGATGGTGCATATCTGGCATACGCGCCAGGCGCCGAGCTCCGCCTTGAAAACGGTGGCCAGGGTATTGCGGAAGTCTTGCTCTTTGATTTGGAGTGAACGTGCTCGTTTGTGATGGAAAGTTGTGCCGTGCGCCCTAACACATGGTTTGATCGTTCGCTTATCGGACGATTGTATTTCCATCTCTTAGCGTTGAAACTTTGTAGCGTCAGGGTAGCGAATTTTACCCGGGGCGCATTAACATTCTCGAACTGCTTCGTTCTCGCGTGCAACAAGGTTTGGGTGTCAAGCAAGGCAACACATGGTCAAGACGTGCGAATGGCAGGGCTCCAAGTGGACACTTGATTGAATACATTGTCTGTGCCCAGTGTAATATAAATCCTTTTGTTACTCGATAGCGATAAGTCGTTCGCACCGCATAATTGAAATTATCCCGTCGTCGGGCGCAGGTTCCTGTGCAAGTGCGCCTATCAACATGTCATGCCACAGATAAATCCAGAAAGTGAAGACGTACTATACCGATTGTGATGCATCTACTGCTACCATCCCCCCACACGTAAGGCAAGCGTGACGGTGTCTGAGTTCTGATCGCCGTCGCGTGTAAACAAAGGTGTGTAGCTAGAAACCCGCATGGAACAGTGATTAAAACAGGGCCACGCGATGATCTCAGGTTCACGCGAGGTCAATGCCCCGTTGAAACCGTGGAAAGTTGCACAGAACCGAGAAAGCCAAAAAATACGAATTAGGAATAATGTACCTCCATTGACGACGAATCTACAAACCTTGAGGTATCGCTTTGAGACATTGAATATCACCATGTTTGGAATCGTAGACCCACCAACGACTGCCACTTGCGTAACCTCCGTCATCCGCGTGTGAGTCTCCGCAGAGTGAAAACAGCTTTTCAAGGTCGTCTCTTGATACGATGGGAGCTGTGAATTTTCTGTGTAGAAAATGCAAAGGTGAAGAACGGGATGGTTTGAAACTTATGACATACCTGAAGATTACATCCGAGTGCCCAGTCCATGCAGAGAGAATGTGTCTGGCGACTCGACCGATCATACTCCGCAACTTCCGGGCTGCAGTCTCAGCACTACCCTAAGACACGTGGTGGATCACAGAATACAATCGCCGTCTGTACCATATAGGAAAATCACAGGATCAGGACAATGTCGAGCGTGCGACCGCAGTAATTGATGGTTGGGAATGAGTACACAATTGTCTTAGTCCATCAAAGTCGCCGCTGAGAATCCGATAGTGTTAGGGAAGGGCCGGTGACGCGACTAGTTGAGGAAAAGAGATAATTATAAGCCGCGACAGAGTAATTGAAATATTCCATGGTTTAACACAGGACTGAAAATTCATAGACCACAGCAATCGGTTATCGATTTGCGAACCAGTTCGATACCAAACTTCGGACCCTTTGAGGGACAAGCGGTGATGATCGGCGGGAGACAGGTCGGCGCAACTTGAGAAATAGCATTCCTCATCTGGTCCACGTGTTCCAGACCCAAGCTCC